>CAEFZX010001897.1:0-28415 GCA_903066825.1 Alfaro cultratus | reverse complement strand
CGTCCGTCCGTCCGTCCGTCCGTCCGTCCGTCCGTCCGTCCGTCCGTCCGTCCGTCCGTCCGTCCGTCCGTCCGTCCATCCATCCATCCATCCATCCATCCATCCATCCATCCATCCATCCATCCATCCATTTCTCCAGAGAAACTTTTCAGTTCATCTTGTTGGATCCCAGAGAATTCTGAGACCAGACGGGTGATATAATCCCATTTTCTGCCAAACTAATTGTACCGACCATGCTGCCACTTCTTCTCTCTACTTTTTGCCATCTTTGGTCCTGCTGACATTTCAAAACACAACTACTTTAAAGATGAAGGATTAGTGCCTTTTCAGGATTCCAAAAGAGTGAAAGTATGCATCAGACAGGAGACATTACAATACTGTCAAAAGTTTTTGGTATTTCCGGCCAAATATAAAAATGCTGATAGATAAGAGGCTCGGCACTTTAGTCAATGTCTTTGCAGCATCCCTTTTTCCTGAAATAGGTAGCAGGAGTAAAAAACTACTAACCTGTATTTTATCTCAGAAAGCCACACCCAATGATGGTATTGTACAGCAATACATTATTAGCTTGCATTGTTAATGATAGGAAGCTCAGTGAGTAAGTGGAACAATAGCTGTAGTTAAGTTGGATGTGATGTAATGCCCGCATCTCAAATTTATTTACAGAAGTAACAAGATTCAGCTTTTATGTACAAACCTACTAGAAGCGTCCTATTGGTCAAATCCAAAATCCTGGACAAAATTTGATAAAATTCTGAATGATTTATGGCTTGATCTGAGGTATACAGAAAGATGATTTATCAACAGTAATTTCACTGACTAGGCATTAATAATAAAAGGTTTGAAAATCATATGCAGCATCGCTTTAATTCTTTGTCTCTTATCTCTGTCTCTTGAGGATACTCTTCATGCCTGTGGTCATGGCCCTGGAGACTCTGGATTCCTACTGCTAAACCCTATTCATTGACTTAGCCTTGTATAAATCTGCCTGGGTGGGAAACAATTTGTGGGTGATTACATGTTTCTTGCATTCATTCCAGTGGATCCAGCATACTCCCGTTGGATTTACATATTCACAAAGCTTCATAAAATCTCTAAACAGATAACTTTTTTTTCTGTGCATAAAATAATCAAAGATGTATGACTTTCAGATTTCTCACTTAAAGTTTAAGATCATTTTATGTTCTCTTAGTGAAGCTCACTTCCAACCAAGCCAGGTGATTTCATTTTGCCTACTGATCTCAGAGGTCAGAGAGGGTGTATGGTTAGGGGCCGGGGTAATAACTTACTGAGGTCACACACTCCTCTAAAACAGCAAAACAAGCCCCACATCAAGGGAGCTTTGAGAAGGAAATGAGCAACAAAAGAGAAGCACACAGCAGGAGTCAGTGAAGCCACATTTCCAGTTTATTAATATATTTCAAAATAACACACACTTATAGTGGATTATGAGAAAGTTTTGAGTGAAAGACAAGGTGGCTGGTAAATGGTTTATTTTCTTCTATTTTTAAAATGTGTACAAACATGACAAATAAAGGAGTGGTTTGAGTTATATAAAAGCTGATATCTGAATAAGAACATTGCCTTTTTAACAGCAAAAATGGAACTGGTGCTTTGGCTAAAAAAAAAAAGAACATCCTTAACTCAGAGGTTGTCGTTTTCATTCAGACTTTGGTTTTCTTTCATCTAAAAGCAAAGAGCTATTTTAATACTGGACACACAGGCTGGAACTCCCAAGCTTGAAGCAAACACTGCTCTAATGGACATAACATTACCCAGTGAGAAAATGAAAACGCTAAAACACAATGCAAGTAATGCAATGCAGAAAGAGAACTTCATGTGGTTGTAAATAATAGTCTGGAGTTGTTTCAACAATAACAGCCCTCTGAAACCAGAGCCATATTAACAAACCTCTAGATTTCCCCTCACTGAAAGGATGTTTTTCTCTCTGCTCCGTTGGGAAACACTGTTGTAGTGATGGGATAAGTTGTCACATTTAGCTAGTTGTGTACAACGTGGAGGTCCATCTTGCTTCAATTAAAAGCTCCAACACGTCTGGTTTTGATTAGGGGTCCTGGCAAACCCAAGGTGATTCCTTTCTTAATGAAAACCACCATAGAGGTTTAGAAGTGCTAAAAAAACTGGTTAACAAAGAATAATAGTTGAGAAGAGAAGGTATCTTTCTCTCATCCTTCTTCCTAGGCCATTTCCTTCCTTCTGGCCTATATAGTTTACACGCCAGATGGACAGACATAACAATAATGTGGGTGACGGGGGAAGGCGCTGAATGGTTCATGAAATACATCCGTCTCCTTCTAACACTTCTTTATCCGCTTCATTCTGCAGATTTTGCCTCACTCCCCGCTTGTTCATTCACCTCGCTCTTCTCCATCCCTTTAAGCTTCGTGTGGGTTTCTGTGAAGCCACTCTGTCTCACCAGAAGCAGACTTCTGCTTCTGCTTAGAGGGCCTGAAGATTTGCTCCAGAGCGTTGGTCTGTTTTTTGAGATTTGACACTGAACCATTGGTTTCCATCCTTGGCCACACAGTCACCTCATCCCTCATCAGGAGACCAATGGTATTTATTATTTCCAATACCACTACATCTTATCTTGCGACCTTGTCACACTGTAAGTTCAAATTCCAGGAGGACCACTACCACAGATGCTGAATTTAAACTGTTAGGCTAGTTGTACATGCTGAGACTGACAAAGCTCTTCAGTGAAGAGGATCTTCAGCAAGGAGGGAGGTAATGGGTAACTGACAGACAGTGACAGGATAATGTATGGCCCTCTAGTATCATATATGTCACAGTATGCTTCAGTAGCCACAAGACTTTCTTTAATACTGTGTTTTGGCCTCTGTAAAGGTCATGAAAATGTGTTGCGGAACAGGAGTGGAGAAATGTGTTTGGAGCCAAAGTCAGACGGAAAGTTTGGATGGGAAAAGATGCACACCGCAGTGTCGTCTCCTAACATTGGGCGTTTCTCAAAATGTGGTCTGTTCTGATCTAATGAGCAATTCAGTCAGTGACGCAGCGATCCTTTCTTTCATCTCGTCATCTCTTTTATTCTCTTTATCTTTGATTGTCTCTCTTCCCTTTATCTCTGTGATCAGGTCGTCCATAGGGCGGCACGTCTGTGTCTCACCGCCCTCCATCTCAGAGCTCAAAGGAGAGGAAGCCTGGAGAAGACAGGACAATAAAATATGACGATGACAAACTCACAGACGGACTCCATCTGATAGACTTAAAAAGTATTCAGGATGCATGATGCATTCTGGATGCTAACAAAGACCCATCCCATCATTGAAGAATACATTTCAAAAGCAAAAAGGAATAATTAAGGCTCAAGACTTTGTGATAAAGACCAAATTGAACAATGTATGTAATGTGAGTAATGTCTGGGATCTTGCTTAGAAGTCCATGAAAATGTGTAATCATAAAGCGTTTGAAAGAAAAACTTAAACTGTGAACTTTATCTGTGACCATCAGTTTGCATGCTCTCATTGTTAATAAATCTGAACTCAGCTCATGAAGCAGCTGAAACTAGTCAAGGCAACATCTGAACTAAAATAAGGTCGCAAGCATAAAACAACTACAAACAAAACTTAAGAAATAAATACATCAGCACAAGCAATAAACAAACTACAAGACATAATGTGACGGATAAATAGGCAAAAGGAATAAGGATAGCTTGCTAGCATCAAAGCCATTTTCTTTACTGCAGACATGAAAGACTTTTAAATCATATCACATCATCTTATTTTTGTAGATCAGGGTCAGTTTCAGGTTTTAGGCCACAAAGAAAGGTTTATTGATAAGAAGAATAAATGATCAAAAATCTGCAGAATCCAACTCCCCACCTTCACCTTAGACATGAGGTAACTGTTTTTTCTTTTTGTTACAAATTATTTTAATCTTCTTTTATGCTAAGTATTGTGCCTCAAAACTATTTAGACCCCCTTTAATGTCTTTATATTTAGTCACTTTACAAACACAAAATTACATCTGTGTGATTAACAGCTAGCAGTATGTTTCTGAAAGCTTTGCACATTAAGAAACAGAAACATTTCCCATTGTTTTTAAAATAGCTCAGGCTCAGTCAGAATTGGACGGTGGACATGGCTCACCGTGTTTCACCATGTGATTGTGTGTTGGGGTTATTTGTTGTTCACGTTGGCCAGGAAGTTTTGGTAAATTCTGGTATTTTCTCCCCACAGATCCTTCTTCCACATTATTTACCAAGCCTATAAATGGCTTGAGGAGAGTTTTAAGCATTTATGATTATCTTCAAAATTGACTTTTTTTCTTGCCTCTCTCCTAAAACCCCACATTTGTGGAGTGCTTAATTAATAGTCTTCATAGCAACAAAATGTCTCACCTGGTTGTTGTTCTATAGCCAAACATTGCTTCAAGGTTTTCTCCAACTTTCTCCCTCATCCTTCTGCTGTGTTCCAAATTTGAGTTTATTTGGATAGCACATTTCAGTAACAATGCAGTTCAAAGTTTCTTGGTTTCAGTGATGCTGTTTGTTCACCGATGTTCTCTAATAAACACACAAGCCTTTCACTGAGCAGCTGTATTTATACTGGGATCAAATTACATACAAGTGGACTCTATTTACTATGTAAATAACCTGAAGGCACTGGTGGCAGTGGATTTTATTTAGAAATATCTGAGTAAAAGGGGTTGAATACAAATGCATGGTACAGTTTTAAAGTTTGTAGTTTATTAAAAAACTAATTCTTTTCACAATTATGCATTAGGTTTTGTTGGTATATCACAAAATCCTTGTAAACACATTGGAGTATGGGGTTGTAATATAACAATGTGTGAAAACGTGATTATCACCAGTCCTGATACTTTTATTTACATTGCACAGATGTTTAATTGACAAGTTAGTAGTTACAATGTGAGAATCTTTGTTTGAGGCTAGTCCCCAGCCCTCTAGTGGTCAGAATTCCCAACATACAAATTTAATTTAAATACATCACTGCAAGTCACCTTCTAAATCAAGCCACTGACACACTTTATCAAAAACTCAGCTCCTTTAAAAAAACAGATGGGCTGTCAAAAGTGCAGACATAATTATGAATGGTTGTACAATTCTTCTAAGTAATTAGACAGAGGCCCGAAGAGTTTGTTTTCGCATCAAATGAAATATGCCTGCTGACACTTTATTGCGACCCGGCTATTATAAAGCATTCTGCCTTTAGCCAAAACCAAACAGCAATTTCAAACTATTAAGTTTTATGACAACGAATATGTGATAAGTAACTTTTTTTTGTCTAACAGAAGGGCTCAGTTAGTCCTTCTGGATTTTTCCAAAAACTTATTGATCCTTATTTTTATTTATTTTTTTCAGAAATATTTAAAGTGGACTTGTTGGATGCAGTTAAGGTCTGGTCTGCCGTAGAGGTCAGCGTGACCAGCTTGATGCTCTCAGTTTGTAGAAACAGGAAAGTTTTGCGATGGGAGAGCAGAACTAATTACTGCTCAGAACTGGGCCTCAAAGGGTCAGATAGACAGAGCATTGGCTCAGAGAGTGGGCACTCAACTGTTAAGAGAACCAGGCTGTCTTCCTGGGTGTTCACTGCTCCAGGGCCTTTTGGTGTCAACAAAACCCTGTCTGACGCCAGAGTTGTCTCCGAGAGCTGGAATAAATGCTGATTTAGGACTTTGCCACCTCATTAGATGAACTAGGAGGCCTTAAAGTTGCTGTCTGGTGCAATCCTACCTCCCAATGGAGAGGCATACATGAAGGACGAAAACAAAGCATAGAAGCCAATGTTTCAACAATTGAAAATATAAAGGGTTGATATCTGAAAACAATTTCTGGCCAATTTATTAGATAATTTCATATAAATTATGAATCAATTACATGATTTCTGGCTTTAAATGAAGCCAGAGATGGTGAAGATGACTTGGTAAAATTCAAACTGAGCATCACAATAATTAAGAAATGGCTGGGGGCATTGCCACAGAGTCAGCCATGCTGCTGGACTGGAAGCTGTTTTATTTGTTTTTGCTTTCTTTTTTTCTTTCTACCTTGGAGTGGCCAACTTTATGTTATCCTTATTTCAATTTGATACAGCTCTTCTTGTATCTGTCCCCTTTGTCCACTGCACATTTCAGCCGTTAGAACTGTATAATCCATTGTTATCATGTAATAAGGTGTTTTTCCAAGTCGCCTTAAAATATAACAAGAATGTTAAGATGCTCACGTTGGTTTTACACCTGTGCAGCAGCGAGGAGACATGCTGGTGTGCAGAGCTCCATGCCCGTGTGTGTTAGAATCATGGCAGCACACCAGCAAAAGGCAAAGAACTTAGCACAGTTTTCTTTCCAAACAAATGAGTTGAGTAATGTTAGATGCACATAAAGTTAGCAATGGCCAGACTAGCTAGCCTGGCCATTGCCTTCTTGTGCAAAAAATTCACGCTTTCATCAAAGACTGGGCCTTCTCCCCTTGACTCGGATTGGGTCGATCAGGGAACAGAAGAAGTTGTGATTGATGGCGTCAATTTTCGGCACTGTTTTAGAATTGTAATCTGCCTGTAGTTTTAGCAATGGCCGCAGACGAAGTGAACAAAGCTGTTCAGTCTCTGTTGGCTATACTTCTGAATACTGAATGAACATTAAAGTCTGCCTCATTCAGATCGGCATTTCTGTCTTCGCAGTGAAGGCCGGTTGGCTACAGCGCAATCAATATCTTAGCTTACATAGAACCTTGTAGCAAATGTGCTACAGCAGGCGTCGACAATGGTGGGCTAATCCGGTCAATTATCAGTCCAATTTACTCAAAACTCACAAAACTTGGAGACTAACAGATTGGAGAGACATCTCCTGGTCCAATGGATCTTGATTTTAACAGTAACCTTCAGTCAGAATTTGTCATAAATTACTCTGTAGTCCACTGCCCATGAATGTTTCATGTTGGTGACCTGTCTTGGCTCTCTTAATTGAACATTGTTTCAGTGCCATAACCTACAGGAGAATTGTTATTCATTCAAATATTAAATTCTGTGTTCTCATTAATTAGCTGTGAGCAGAAAATCATCTTATCGGCAAAAAGGCCTGAATACATCAGTCTGTGTTTAAATCATCTATCTAATGTGTTTCACTTTGTGAATTGAGTTAATTTATTAGATGGGTGTATAGTGACATTTCTGCTTAAGATTACTTACTTTCAACTAATCATTGTTTTTATGTATGTATTGCTAAAATTATATTGACCTTTTGGTTTTGTGGAGGCTTCATATCCTGAACAAATTTAGCTTAAACAAAGAAACCAAAAGTCCTGCTGTTTTAGCCCATTAGATTAATCGTACCAAAACCAACCACACTTAGACATTAGTAGGCGTCTTACTCAACATTTCACCTTTCACTTTTGAAACACTGCTGGTCTTTGTTAAGTCTTTTTAATTTGGTTCAAGACAGAATTAAATGTGTGATTTTATTTGTTAACCTCTAATTCAGTTAATTTGTTTTGGGTTTTTTCAGCTGTACCACCGTTCATGTTTATGTTTAATTTTTTTACCATGGATGTGGTAATGCCAGACATAATCCTAAGCACTTTATCAGACTAACAAGAAGAGTCAAGCTTGCACAAGCTCAAAGAAAATCTATGATCTGTGCAAATAGTTTAGTTTAAGTAGTAACGTGGGTTTTTGAGACTTCTTATATCTCGTTTTGGAAGGTGAGCGACAACCATAGACTGTTGAGAAATAAAGAATTGATGCGGCCTGCTAGGCATTAAAGGACTGAAGTAAGGTTTCTTATGAAATATTGATTAAGACTAGAGATAAGGCCAAAGTAAGTCATGTACCCTTTTCCTCAACTAACCCACAAGCCAAAATCTTACAAACTTAGGAAGACGGCTTAAAAGTTTTGTTGAATATATAGCATCATAACTATGGAAAGCAAGAGGCTCATGAGAAACAGAAAGAAGTGAACAAAGAAGTGAACATTTTGATATTATTATGTCATAGTCTAAAGCTGCACATGTCTGTTCTCTAAGGTTTACTATGTTGGGTGTAGACTGACCAAATTTCTGCTGAGTAAAATATATCCTTTATTTAGATTTTTTTTTATTCTCAGGAAATGCTCTCTAAACCAAAGTTATTAGGAAAATTGTCTGCTTCTTTTGTCCCCTTTCTTATTTACATGCCTACGAGACCAATTGCTTATAATATGCATAAAGAAACTATAATTTAGAGTTTTTAATATTCAACTTTATTGATGTGTAAGCCCTTTTTTAATATATCATCTAAATTTAGTGAAGTTAAAGTCTCAAAAGTCTGAGAAGGGCATTGTAATAAATCCCAGACCTAGACCCAGATGGGCGGGCATTTATTGTAGAAATCTACAATTTCTGGCTCCGACCAACTGTGTTAGGAATTCTCCTGTGGACTGATAAAAAGAAAGTATAACTGTTAATTCACATAGTGATTTAAAAATAATAAAATATTTGATTTTAATAAATTTACCAATAACAATGCACATAATCTCAATGTAAAATAAAAAGGAATATTTGATAAGAAGGAATATGTTTAATATATGAAAGGCAAATTAAAACAAAGGGGAATCAGGTATGAAGTGAGCTACTTTCTCAATTTCCTCCAAACTTGCAATACAATACAATAAAAATATTTGTTACATATTTTAACCATATTTTTTGACTTAAGTTTGAAATGCATGCATACTGCTGAATTCAAATATGAGAAAGCAGTTTCTCCAAAGGGAGCTGCATTTTGTTCATTAGCACTATTTTAGGATCAGATTTAAATTTAGAATTAGAGAGGGCAAACTCCTGTTTAAACATTGCTCCATGCAAACAGCTTTGTGAATTTACCTCCAATTTATTTATTATTTATATGTTACTGAAGGGAGATTTGCAGTACAAACTTTTCCAAAAAACCCATCTGCTTCCCTCATTTCATAAAAATAAGCTAAGGTGATTTTGAGTAATCTCAGTGGAAACAAGATAAAACAAGCAAATATAAACTATCAATAGCAACACAAGTGTTTGTCATCCAATGGAAGAGGAGGGTGACAAACCATCCAGAAGCTTTGACCTTTGGATGGTTGCTTGCTCTTAATTTGAGTTCCTCTGATCATTATGTATGAGGAACACAATCAATCATCATGCAACAAGAGCCCCATCATGCTGTTGTTTTCACAAATGCATTAAAAGGAAAAAAAAAATCATGGAAATAGAGCCGCCTCGACAACCATAATTGTTGTTAATTGCTCATAAACATCCCCTTATCAGCTGACACATGCAATGGCATGAACTGGGAAAGACAGAATCAACAGCAGAGAACCCATGCAGATGAAGCAAACAGGGATGGATTATGTATTTGTTTGGGTCATTAGGAACTCATGGTGACCCAGTGAGCCACAGCATTAGAGCAGCAACAAGGCCAAGGCTCTTCCTTGCTTGGCTTGCTGTGCATGCATGTGAAGAGCCAACTGGCCCTCACTGATAGCCCCCAATTCCTAGAAACCAATGTTTGTTGACCCTCAAACAATATGTAAGAGGCAGAGAAAGGGTGATTGTTGGCTGTTTGCCTTTCAAAGTTCTTTTTGTGGCAGAATGGGTGTAATGACTGGTTACAGTATAAAATGGTATAGAAATCTCCAAAACTGGATTTAAATAATACAAAAATATATACTGTAAAAAATATAGCTTGATCAAATTGGTGTTAAGAAGAGAATGATTCTGAATTAATGAATAATGAAATATTATTTAGCCAGTATACTTTAGAGCTATAATAAATATTTTGTTTATTCTTGTTTTCCACAGTCAGCTCTAATAGGTTCAGAACAGTACGTATTCCAACCTTATTTTTCAGTTTCCATGGTTTTGATCTCGCTGCTGCAACAGAGAGGTGCAAAAAGAAATCTATTTCAGAAAGCAGGGTCAACAAGTCCTGAATAGAAGGCAGATTCTCTGAATAAACCTACCCAGCTCTGTGATAGTCAGGGTTTTCGGTTTCAGAACAGGAGATATCAAGTAGGTGACTCAATTCTGAGTCAAGTTACTCCTGAGTTAAGCATGAGTGCTACACTAGAAGTCCTCATCAATGGAAAGCAGATAAAGCGATTCATCATGGCAACGGGAGAAAAAGAAGCCTGAAAATCTGTATTACTCACCAATGGAATTAGAAATTTCTATGAGGGCATAAGGAGAATATCAAAACATGTTTTAAAGTGTAACGAATCTTCCTCTGAAAGCATAATGTAGAAAATTCCAGCAAAGTGGGCGGAGTCAAGAGACACGGCCGAGTGTGGAGATGAACGAGATCAAGACGAGAGTAGCACTGTTTTCAACTTATCCACTTTGTCGCTATACTTGTAGATTCTTCAGACTCCTCTTGTGACTTTTTTTCAAAACAACTAGTGATAAGTCTGGCACCTATTTTTCTGTGTTGGAAACTTTTATGGCAACAGCGTTTGTCAGCTCGGCTGCAGTCCTGAGTGAGCGACCGTTAGCCGCCATTAGCTTCTCCTTCTTCACGCTGTGCTTTTATACCCGAAGTGTCGAAGTTGTACCAAGCCTAAAGCTACAACCAGAGGAAAACTCAACTGCCTAAGAACCATTTGACCAAAGAGGTGAGTGAGACGAACTGGAAGAATTGCACAAATATGTCAAAATCCACATATTTGTGGATTTTGACAAATATGTGATAGAACTCTAAATGGTATATTTAAATAGTTTATCAGAAAAAAAGTTGATCTGGAGGTAAGTGTCGCTTTAACAAAAAATACAAAACCAGAAAACAGCAATGCTGTCGCTGCTACAAAATAGTGAGAGAGGCAGAGACTAAGTCAATGTGTGAAGTGTGATTTAGCAGAGAATTTGTAATATCCTTGACACTACAGTAATTTAACATCCAAAATATATTAATAGTTTAAGTGCTGGGGCGTGCTGTGGTGGCGCAGGGGTTTAGCACGCCCCACGTTTGGAGGCCTCAGTCCTCGACGCGGACGTCGCGGGTTCGACTCCCGGTCCCGGCGACCTTTGCCGCATGTCTTCCCCCNTACTGTTGTGGAAAATGCGAGCCACTAGCGCCGCAAAAAACTCTTCGGAGAAAAAAATGATAAAAAAAAAAAAAATAATAGTTTAAGTGCTACAGTAACATTTCTGACAGTATCTTGTTGGTATTAACACAAAATGCAGCGCAAAGAATGTAATCGTCAAGTGAGTGATGTACAGGCTGAAATTTCATTGCGTCAAAAGATGGTAACACTAGAAAATATATTGATCTGGGAATGATAACATCTAATTGTGGTGTGATCACCCTCTGCTGACGGAGGTTTCTACATAGTATTCTCTCTCCAACATCTGAAGGCTCCCCCAGAAAAGGATATGCCATTTCTGACACTTTCTTGATGCCAGGTCTCATCTGGGAAGTAGGATAAACTCAGGATTTGTTCAAACAATCCTGCTAAAGAGCAAGGTTGGTTCACAGAGTAAGTTGCAGTAGTAAGTTCAGTCAGGATAATGGCTATCTGGCTTTCTGACACCGAAAACCTAAGACATGCTCATAGTTGCCCGAGATGCCCGAGACCTTACTCAGGATTTTCACTTATCCTGCTTTCTGAAATGAGGCCCAGATGTGTTGAACAGTCAGTAACCTTAAAATTTGTGTTCTTGTTTGAGGTAAATAACGGCATTAATGTATTTCATAGCAAAGAGGATAATTTTATGACCTCAAAGGAATGACTTTTATTCTGAACCATGTGCACAATTAATGTGAATAGGCTTTGCTGCTCTGCTGAGTAAACTTACAAAGCTTATCATTTTTAAATCAAGGGCATTTTTGGTTAATCTTGAAGGCCTACTGGTTCTATTGCAAAATCCTAGAAAGAGCAGAGAAATTAAACAGCCAAAGAGAAGTGGGCAGATGAAAAGTAAACAGCGTTTTGCAACCCTTCTGCATGTTGTTAAACTGATACACCATCTCCCCACAGTTGCAACTCTATAAACATGTGCACTATTGTTTTTGCCACTTTTGTTATTGACTGGAAAGGGAGGTCTTTGTTGTACTATAAAGGCGGTGTGTTATTGTACAAGGTCTTAATTATGGCGTGACAAATGAGTACATGCAAAGAACTGGGCTGACAGAAACCTAACACCTCCAACCAAGCAGCACTCTGACAAAGGAGGTCCGTACCAAGTCCTATAACGTTTATTTATGTATTTATAAAAATCCCTTCCATTGATGTCTGCAACACCCAGATAATATCCCCACTTTGCTTATTTATTCAGTGTCCAGCCACCGAACAGCTCTCATTCAGCACTTAATGTCCATAACGCCTTGGGTAATTGCTGTTTTCCTCTGCCTCTGAGATCTCACCACTTCACAAGACTAAGCTCCTCTGTCCTCTTGTTTATTTTCAAAGGCCTCAACCAGGACAAATACCCTCAGGTCAGCTTCGGCAGGCTCGCAGCCATGTGTGCACCTCAAAAGTGCCCTGGATATCTGTTGAGCTGACATAAATTTGTTCCAGTTGCATGAAGGGGTAAGAAGAATGTGGATGACTGGGAGAGGGAGAGAAGAGTCTTGGTGGTGGGGACTGACTCAGGTCTTGCCCAGAGTGGGGCTTACAGCAGGAATCGCAGAGCTTCGGTCAGCTCTTCCCTGCTTCAAAGGCTGGGAGGAGAGGTTTTATAAAATCATACAATAACAGTGAATATAACCACCCTTTCAAAACACAACTGGATTGAACTGGATAGCTTGGAACGAAACAGAAGGAAGGGATGGGGTTTCATTGCTGATACAAAGACAGACAAGAACATTTGCTCCTGTCCTCTGAGCTGTGGGAACATACAGGTGCATCTCAAAAAATTTGAATCTCAGCTAAAAGTTAATACAGTCTTTCAAATCAAAAAGTAAAACTTATGTAACATAGATTCATTGCACACATAATGTATTAAAAATGTTTTACTTCTGCCTCTTTTTGTATTGCATTATACCTAGTGATGGATTTTGTGGTGAGTGACATGGCCCGTGGGGTGCCACATGTCAAAAAAATAAAGTTGTCATTTTCCCAAATAAAAGTAATTTATTTCTTATTTGCATTCCCAGTTAATGGACATATATTCGGTAAATTACAGTTTGGGACTTATAGAGCTTTTATTCAAAATAAGAAAACAAAAAATAACATGTAATCCTCCTTTGGCATCATGAACACACTTGGCTGTTTGATGAACTTATGTTACATCAATAGTTTATAGTCAGTGTTTCTGTTTAGTTAGTAAAATCTTTTGGAAATATATGATCTGGGAACTGGGGAGGCTTAAGGATTTTTTTTCAGGGTGATATTCTTGCTGGAACTTCCACTGTTTACACCTAAAGAAAAATCCAAAGTTCTTTATTTTAATTTAAGATATTACATACGACCGTTTTGATACAAAAATATTGGCCTACTGAAATGTATGTCGGTGTACTGTAAAGTTTATGCAATGTGTTCTTGTTCCTCGGTCCCTGTGCATCAATGTACTGTTGAATGAATCACCCTGTGGCTCTTCAGAAGTGTTACGGAAGCACAGGTTATGAAATAGCAGCTTTCACCTTGTTTTCTAAAATTTCCTGCTTGACACAAAGTTTGGACTTGATAGACCGCAGCGGACCAACATGGACGGACACTATCATTCTTTCTTCTTTGCTGTGATGGGAAACGACAGATTTGGAATACTGAGTAACAGTCCAGTTGTTTTTTTGCCTTAGCTATCATAAGGCAGTTTGATGTTGTCTGGCTTATGAGTGGCTTAACACGACCAATATGACGGTCTTAAATGTGACTCATTTGATGGCACTTGGAACCAGCTGCACTCCATGCCTTTTAAGTCTCCCCTGACTTCTTGAATGAACTTTGCTTTTCAGTCCTCTCACGATAACAGTTATCCCAGTTGTTTGTGCAGCTATTTCACACTTTTTCCTTCCCCTCAACGTCCCATTACTATGTTGGTTTACAACTCTAATGCTTGGTTGCCATGGCAAGATTTAAAAATTTTTGTCTGATTTTTCAAAACTTGACAGACCACACACATAAAAAATCTGTTACCTGAAAAATCGTAGGTATAATAGGTTTGGTCATGTAATATGTGGTGTGAAACCTCATTGCAGGAGCAACATACCACTCATAAACTGATTTCACTCACAAACATTCAGATGTCAGACTGGGAAATCATGCAGAACCTCTCAAGACCAAATGTGACTCCAGAGTAAACAAACATGGCTGACTGGGAAGAAGCAGTGGTCATAACTAAGCCAACTTTGTTCATGAGCAATTTTAAGACAGCAAAACTGACTAAAGTGCAGAGTGATAGCTTGTGTACTATGTTTAACAGAAAACAACATCTTCAACATCCACCAGACTTTCTGGTGCATCAAGGCAGTATTTTATCTACTGTATTTTGCTCCCATCACCTTGTTTTCTGGCTACACGTCATATTCCACAGACTGCATTCTGGTTTGTCCTTGGGGTGGACCCCATGTGCTGCAATATTGGGCCAAGACAATCCAACATGTTGAATATTCCAGATTTTAGATCAGAACGGTCCTGAGGTCCTTCAAGTGAACCAGATCACTCTTAGCACACCACACAGAGCAGGATTCTGTCTTAAGCTTATCCTAAGAGTCATACCGATAATTGGGGTATCCTTAAGATTGTTTAAAAGGGAAATTGGTACAAAATTCAGCATTAAAATATTGCCATGTCAAATAAGCAGTATGGAACACCATGCTGAACAACTGTTAAGTCAGTTTTCCTAAAGATTTTATACATCATTATCATCTCAAAAGCCATTTTTGATGGTTGGATGTTATAGTCTAATTTTGAGAAAACCCCCCAACAATTTTTGTGTTTTTATTAGCTTTGAGACGTAATCATTAAAAACATCACGGATAAATGTTTCAATTATATCGGTAGCTAACTGAATAATATAAACTTTTTAATAATTCACCAAATTATTAGAATGCCTCTATGTATAGATGTCGCAGGTGTAATCTGTCCTGCATGTTAAAAGAATGAAAGAAAAAATACCTGCATAATTGTGTGAAAGTGCTGATGCATGTATGTGGTGTGAACAAGCACAAGCTTATGAAATAGCACAAGCTTGTTCACACATGGATGATACTGTAAGTGCTGCAGCTGTACAATGATTCTGTAGTTCTTCAAGCTGTGTTCCAGTTCAAGAGGATGCATCCTTTGACGCAGCAGCCAGCAAATTCCAAACCATGCCTAAGTCTAGTGAAAACATCATGATGGCTCTCCGTATGTGTCACCAGCTGCTCCTGCCCATGCGATTTGTCTCACGAAGCCAGTCTTGGTTGACGCAAACATTTAGCAAATCTCAAAGAAACAGGACCAGCATTTATTTATTTTACGTTTGTGCTTGTTTGTGCAGAATGTTTTTGGTTTGATGTAAGTTGGAAAATACAAAAGATTTCCCAGATCTGTGATCAAGCTAACGTCTCTCAAGTAGTGGTTGTTTTGATCTTCCTGGGTTTCTTCTACAAAACAATATGAAAGAAACATTGCATCTGTCATCCTAAGAATAGTCCTTCCTCTAATTTGTGATCGCATTTACTTTCTAATAAAATAGTGTAACCGTTACGTCACCATTTTTGTCCTGTTCTTGATCTATTTAGGTCAACATAACATAGTGTTTGTATTTTCCGGCTCCGCAGTGCAAACAAAATAGCTGCAGAATTGCGAAAAACGGTGAAGTCAGCCTGCTATTTATAGCAGCAAGAAAGTCTCAGACACAGTAGAGCTTTTTGGAAAGTCTTCTCTCAGGTGTTTAGGCTAATGTGTGCAGGGTTTGTGTGATTTTCTTTTGTGCTAGAAAATTTCAAAGGCACAGTAGACCTCAGAAACAGGACTAAAATATTCCTCCTCTCCCTGGTGCGAGTCCAGGTTGTGGCGCCCTTGGCCCACCAGAGCATGATCTCATCTACATGAATGGTTTATAGTTTCTTTGTCAATGGGGGCTTTTCTAAAGGGGGAGACATTTTTGGGGGATGCCACTATGTCGGGTCGCCCTTCCTGTTGCACAGAAAAGGTAAATATCACTGCTGAGCTACCACACATGGAAGCTATCAGAATGGACTGGATGCTTGTGGAGCAGAAGAAGGCGCCTCCAGATACATGTAAGGTGTATGGATATATCAGTTTACAAAAGATCCATAGCGCACATTTAACAGAGTATTTCTGCAGAGAGTGACTGTGAAATGTGTGTAGCTTGTATTTGGAGTACCTTTGACTTGTGCAAGCTCCTGTTTTTTCCCCCTCTCTGACAGCTAAATTGGGGGCCTCCTTCCTTCCATGTCCGTAACCTCTGAAGTTCATTTGTTCATATTTTCCCCTCAAACTGTGTGGGACTGGTTTCCGGTGACAAGGCTTCAGTGTGTTTTATAAATATACTACAAGTCACCCCATAAATGGGTCAGCTGTCTGAAGTGTAATGTGTCATGTGTGACTTTCTAGTGCTAAAATGTCTTCTCTAATGAGCCCTTGTAATTTTGGAGAGGAAAACACCACATCTCTTTTTCCAATAAAGCTCCTCTCTGAGCCTCGCATGACAGAAACAAAAGCTGTTTGTCCTTTTGGGGATTTGTGTGTAGGGGTGTTCGGGTGTGTGTGGACTGTATATTCACGTGTCTGTCTCTACCATTCTTTGTTCTCTTTCTTGATGCTCAGCCTAACACTTTTATCAGTTAAGTTAATGTATCAAATCTCCAACTGTAACTAGGCTTTTTTGAGATTGTTAGTCATTTGCTAGATAAATGAAGTGAAACCAAGAAAATTTGTATCAAATCTTTAGATCTTCATTGTTTTGATTTATGTAGGTGGTGTGATCGGTTTTACATGGTGTTAACAGTGTAGTGTTAACAGGTATAATATCAGTAAATATTCGTAAATACTGATAGCAATATATCAGTATTGGATATCGATATCTGTCCAAATTTTCAATTAGTTCAATCAATTACTCTTCTGTAGCTTAGAAACCTAAACTCGAACAATAATAGCTCACCTTTTAAGTAAACATGGACAAAAATTAAAACAGAAATCTGCTTAATGAAATAATAAAAATACAAAACAGGAGTCTCAAAGACACTGTTGTGTAATGTGCATGTACTCCAGTTTGCTCACTTTGCAAAAACTTTGTGTAGTTTTTGTGTCAATGTGATTTTTGGCATCTTAGGAATTTTTGGCAAATTTGTCATGTAGTAGAAGCACATAAGCTGCCATCTAAGTGTACGGAGCACTCTGTACACATTTATTGTGACAAGGACAGTGTGAAGAAAATGTATCTTCTGGTTTGTCTTTAGAGCAGAATCCCAATTGCTATGACTGCAAACCAGACAGGACAATAAGTTAACAAATTAAAAGACAAAGCAACTTTGTCAGGACAAAAGATTTAATCTGGTTGGGAAGAGCAAATATTTCAGGAGGAGCATGGAGCACTCATAGCATCATAAGAACATTGTGCCTATTTCAGCTTATGAGCCAGGAAAACAAATTTCAGCATGAATGGGACTATAATGGGCTCAGAGCCAAATGAGCCGCCTAGTTATCTTCCAAAGTTCTCTCAGTACAACGTAGGATGTCACCATGCAGCTTGTGATTATCTGTTTATAACATGTCAGTGCTCACGTCTGCCCTTTCCTTTTCCATCTGTCCCCTGTTCCATAGGTTCACATAGCCCCCTTTCCTGTCGTTTCACCCAATACAACTTCAAAAACACAAAGGGGTCACAGTATCAGTCCTGCTTGTTGATATACCAAAAACAGCACGGTTCCCCTAATTTCTTTCTCTATGATACCCAGTACTGTTTGCTTTAACCCCATATAAAAATATATATATATATATATATATATATATATTAACTATTAAATTGAAGTAAGTTGTGATTTATAGCCTTATTTGGTCAACTTTGTTCATAAATATGATTTAAAAAGCAAAAAACAGTATTGAGCAAGGAACAAAAATAAAGCAAATATGACAAAATTAGAGGAAATTAAAAAAATATTGCTAAATGTATAATAAATTATAGATGGATGGATGGTTGAATGGGGAAAAAAACCCCAGCTACATAGGTGAATTCCTATATAGATGGGGCAATTCTTATATAATGAGATAGGGATTACTGGAAAGAAAAATATTTTTCAGTACTTTTCTAGACACAAGAACATACTCAAATTCCATAGTTTTCTTTCTCTTTCCACACCACGTGTGGCATTTTAAGAACTTTCAAACTTAAAAGTAAGGTAAGAAGATGCAAACTCTCTCAGGGCCCAATCAACAAGCACAGATGTAAGAATTGAAAATTTATTCTGCAAGATTTGTTCAAGATGGGATAGTATGATAGCAAAGGGGTTTTACAAAAAGTATGCAGTTATTTACTTTGTAAATCTTTATTCGTATTATTAAAATAGCCCACATCAAACTTGGTTAAGGTGGAATTGCTGATTTTACATCATCATTTACTCAAAGCCTCTGTCTACTGCATTTGGGACGTCCATCCCCACTACTAACACTACTAACACCATGACACAACTGACAAGAAGGATGTAATTTCACATTTATGCAGAACTAAACTAGTCTACAGGAGAAAGGTACTGCTCCAAGAATCAGTCAAAGGATATGTGACCATTCACAAGTTAATGACTAATAGTACATAAAGTTCAGTGGTATAAAATTTCATGCGAGATGAGCAGAAATAAAGTCCAGAATGCAGGACATTTGACAGACTAAGGACAAACAGACTGAAATGAAATGTAAAATACGAAGGAGTTTCAGAAACTTTAAGAGCTCTTGAAGCTTCTACATCTGAAATGCTGATGGTCACTGCGCCATGAATACTGGCTTTAAAACAAGATTTTCTCCCCTTCCCAGAAATGCATATCATTGGCCCATGACAGAGGGCATGTTGATGGGAAATCTATGTTTTCCTTTAGATTGTTGGTGGTTTTTTTTGTTGTTTTTTTTCCCCCTCTGCCTCACATTTCTTGGGAAAGCCTGCAATATTAATCAGTGACAGACAAATGTGCATAACTCCCAGGAGCCTTTGATTCAACAGACTCAGCCAACAATTTGCAGATTCTATTCTGATTTGCATGGAAAATTTGAAGAAAACAATCTTTTACTGTTACCAGGGTTTACGTCATATCGAACCTTTGTGCAGACCTTATTGTACTATAACACTTTCTGAATGGAAGAGTGGCCCTTTGGGGAAATTAGTGACATCAAGACATTTAAAGGGAGATTCTTCTAAAAGGTTTGACACAGTTATGCAAGTAATAGCTTTCTTTGAGTATTAATATTGGTGATTAGGACCCAGTTTCCCTGAAGCAAAAGGCTCAAGTTGACAGCACCAAAGTGGACTTTTACCATATTTTAAAAAAGAACTTTGCATTGAGTGGTTGTGTACATTTGGATACAGATGGGATTGACTATTTAAAATGGACATGGATGGTAATGCACAACCAAAGAACTTCCTGTGTAAAACTTGTATTGAAATATAATATGAAAAAATATTCCAGTCAAAATAACTGATTTTGTGGTGCACTTTAGAAATATTTGCAAGAAGTTTCTCAATATATTTCCTCATTAAATCCCTTGCAAAATCTCCGTGTAGAAGGAAAAGATGAGAAATAATAAGGTAGTCGGATTGGTCGCACAATTTTGTTCTTTAAAAAACTTAATTAGCTAAATTTTTGTTACGACATCAGTCACAGATTATAACATAAGGTTGACCAGTAGTTTAGCAGAAATACTGCCACCTGCAGATGGGAGATAGTAGTCACTTAAACTTGATGTTTTTGATAGTTTCTGAGGAAAATTTGCAAGAAACTCTCAATCTCAATTTTATGCAATTGCAGTTCAGGATGGAGAGGTCACTCAGTTTGGAAATCTTATGATTCTGGTTCAGTTTATTAAATACTCTAGTTATTCCCTCACTAAGCATATCAGAGATGTGGAATAACAAACAAATAAAACTCTGCAAAGACTTTGCACAAAAAGTGGTCTTAAGCAAAAACATTTACCCCAACCTTATCTGACAAGTTGATCAAGCCATTAAGATATTTTGTTCGCTCTGTTATCTGATCATATTGTTTCTGCTACAATCAGCTTATGATGTCTTCCACCTATGCAGTCTTATTTAGACCCCCTAAGGTTCATAGTTCTTTGCCAGATTATTGACCTAATTCATGTGTCCTGCATTCTCCATTTTTTCCTTTGTTTTCTGCTAAGTCGTTTTGTGTATTACCCCTACTTCTGAAAAACAGAATTAATTATTACTGGACTTTTTGACTCCAGTCACAACTTTGTGCGATGTCATCCCTCCACCTCTCTTGCTGGCTTCTCCCTGGTTTTCCAACTGAACAGTCTGTTAGCAGAGTAGCATTTAATTGGAAAAATGATCTCCTTCACACTAAACAGGCACCACTCTCTGATCAAAGTTCATTCACCAAACCCAGAAATGTTAGTTAAGTGTTTGTATTATTTCTGACTGCCTGATTACCACCGATAACCTGCACTCTTTAATAACATTGCTTCTGATGTGCTCCCATGGAGTTTTCCACCTACGGATTTTACAAATCTCTTTTAACAGTTCTCTGTGTTTAGCTGAATTTTGGGGTACTTTGATTTGTACTTCATACAGGCTTGGTTCTGAAAAACTTCTTGTTGGTACTATGGCATTGATTTTTCTCTTTTCAACTCAGCCAGAATCATAACAAGGGCTTGATTAGTCAATCAGAAGCAAACTCTGGATAACACATGGCAGTCAGTCAATAACAAAAATTGATTCCATATTTTTTTTCCCCCCACATTATTTAAATCACTGTGCATTGTGATTTACAAAGTGTGTTTGCCCCATCTGACAACTAGAGAAAGGTACCAGTTATCATCTCCCACCCCCAAATGGCAACCTTGTATTAATTTTATTGAGCATTTAGTAAAACTCATAACCAATGTTTAACACAATAAGCACCATTTAGACTCAGAAATTTTCCCAAATAACTTTAAAGTCGGTCCAAGTTTAGCTAAGTTGGCAAAACACAATAATTTCTGTATGAGACATGTATTCACACACATTCACTTCAGCATAACATTTCACTCTTGATATTTTAATGTCTCAGGATGCCAGCAGTATACTATAAGAGGCTACTGTGGATAATCTCGTATGATTAGTCGAGCAAGCACTTTTTAAAGGGCTATGGGTAAAGCAGTTAGAGTTATGCAAAACCACAGGGTTTGTGTACTTTTTATATTCAAAATGAAAAAATTATGTGTTGTAATAACTTAAAATTGCTTTTGAATAGACTCTCTTAAATAATTATTATTGATTTTATCACTCTTAACAAAGTTCCATAGTCAAAAAGCTAAACCATATGGCTAAGTTTTAACAGGTCTTGATTCCCAGTAATCAACATAAAATGAAGCTGACCTGGCGACCTGCTACTAATCTGAACAATTGCTGCATCAAAGGAGCTTTTAGAGTGAACCTGAATAACATTCGGTTCTGCATAATCAGCCTGCCAATTCGGAGAAATGTGTCTGTAGGGCCATTATGACATGGAGGATAATGAGGGTAGCTTCTGTCAAAATGACCTCTTGCACATTTGAGCAAATAAACCTTTACTGGCCGGCAGAACATATTTCCTCCAAGTCTGTGACTTGGAGCAGATGCCAAACAAGTCATACTGCACCCTGCTGATGGCCATCTTTGTTCTTCCAATGTAAAGAACAAAGATGACTGAAACTGCTTGTACATTGTGTAGAGTTGCCTTAAAGTCTCAAAGGCATTGAATGTGGGCCCCATTGGTCTGAGGGTACGGCCATGGTTCAGTAATCCTTTCATTTTGTCATTCTTTCAATCATGAATTCTGCTTTCTTTCATTTGATGAGAAACAAAAGCCTGGTTTTTGATCCCAATTCATCATTCCTCAAGACTCTGCGCATAAACCAAGTCTGGAGGCATGGCTTCCCAGACCTCACCTCACAGCACCGTGGAGTTTTGCACAAAAGTTCATTACCTTACTCATTAACCTCTAAATTGGCTCTGCAGTGGGGAGGAACTTAATCTGTCTTTGACCACACAGGCACTTTAATTCCCTCACACGTGCTCACAAACAAACACATGCGCACACACGCAAGTTTAACTGTGCACGCACTAGCTTGTTTAAAGGCACCCAAAAGGTCAAGGGGCAGGATTTGGCCATCAGTGCTGCCGACACTGAACTCATTTAACTCCCCACTGAATGATGTGTCCATTGTGGCTCTTTGATTGGATGTATGCGGAAGAGAGACAAGGACAACTGAGGAAAAGGAACCGATGAACAGAGGAGAGAAGGCACTTTCTCCTTGTTGGGAATTCACAAGGGGAATTCAGATGTATAAGGTTCTGGGAGCTCCCATAGTGTTTTAGTCAATGGAATTTTTGGTTAATCCTCATTGAAACTGGGAGCTCCTTTCATGTTAGGACGCTAAAGTGACCTACTGTGACCTTTTGTCCTCCCTCTTTGAGGCCTCACACTAACGATTAGCCCATGCTCACAATGCCGACGCATGGAGAGCCAGAGACCAGTGTTCCTAGGACTCCAATACCCCTTCAGGGTCCCGGGAGCTCCATCCTCACCAACTAAACTGGCACATCCTCAATCAAAACAGCCTTAGAAGAAGAAGAAAGAGAGTACGAGAGAAGGAGGGGGGTGGGGAAAAGTGGAGAAAAACAAGTGAATAATGAAGGAAATCCTTAAGACTGGTGATGGAGGGAAAAGAGGAGGATGAGGGGAGTGCAAGAAAGAGTGGGGAACAGAAAAAATACCAGAGCAGCAGTCAGCATGGCGGATAAAAGCCAGTCTAAAGATAAGGTTGGCACAAATATGCTCTTGATTGTTTTTGGGGTCCTCGGATAGCTTTTAGAGGGACTGCCAAGTCACAATCACAGACAAGCACAGATGTTTGAGTTAATAATGCTCAGAAAACACACGTAGGCGATGGGCGAATTACCTTACATGGTTGTGTCTTTCACAGAAGACTTCAGCGATGTGGGAGAGAAAACCCACACACAGACATATCATGCACGTCCACAACGCCATTGGCACAAATTATGCAGATAGACAACATCAGAGTTCCAATTGTTCTATCACAAATCTCTGACCTTTCTGTTCAAAGATTACAAAATCAAGACAAATTGCTTTCAGTGTCTGTGTTTATTCAACGGGATTGCATGTGGCTAGGTATGTGTGAAACACAAAGAGGGTATTTACGTCTGTGAGTTCATGTAGACGCTAACACACATGCACGTATTTATCACAAATGTGTGTGAATGCTTGCCAAAAACATATCGTTCAAACAAAGGCCATTTTTTTAGTGTGCGAGTGTCTGCGTGTGTGTGTACACTTCAAAAACACATACTCGCTGAACTCCTGTCATACTCTTCCAACATATGCTATGAGTTTGGCACACGTCCTGAGGAGCACTGCCATATGAGTGAAAGCCCAGACAGCCCCAAACAATCAAACAGTACGAACGCCGAGCTGCACTCGAGCAGTGGAGGCATGCGTTCATGCAGTGTAGGATTCAGACATGTAGCCATTAGTCCCACTGAAATGATTGCTTTTCATCTTTGTGGCCTCAGTGCTGGAAGTATATTTCAGGTCTTGGTAAAAGAAACCTCAGGTTCTCCCTGGTACCAGTTGAATTTTCTCTTGAGTTGTAAATCCTTCCAAGAGGCCTTGGGACATTTCCAAGTAGTAGTGCAGAGGGTTACACAGCACAGTTTTACCCACTCAGTTGAATAAACAGTGCTCAAACATTTTTTTTGGTTACTGTGCAAATGAATTGGAGTTAAGACATTGGTCCGTACACAAAGGTCTCATTGTCAGTGTAATTTCCTTAGAAATTTCTCCACAAACGCAAATAAAATTTTCATGCTGTATTCCAGCACAAAGGTTTACTTAATCACCTGGTGGACGGACAATGACGCATGATTATTTGCATCTTTTTTGTGAATGAATTCTCTGTATCATCACTTTTCACTGATTTTAGTAGCTCAAATGCACACATTTTGGATTGAGGATGTGAAAGACTATTTGTAATTTTGCCATGGATTCTGATGTGAATGGAGGGCTGAACCTTGACAGGACCATTCTAATTCATATACTATGATCTAAACCAGGGGTCTTTAATTCTCTGTCTATGCTGTGTATCTCTGCAGCTCATCCAGAGTTATCGTAGGTCACTTTGCTGCTTCTCTGTTTAACTCTGGAGCTCAACATGCCTCAGTTAAAACTTAGAATGGTGAATTGACTCCTTACAGTAAATATTCTTTTGCAGTGAGAGACCACGTTGGATTAAATTAACAAGCCAGGTTCCGGAGCATTGTCTCCTTGCTCTCCCGGCTGCGATATGTGATACTTGTTTTCGGCAGAAGAAACAATGAAAGTATTTAGTCAGATGTCATGCAGGGCGAGTTTGTCTCCTTTGCAATTCAAACCTTTGTTCATTCGAGGCTTTCTCGCACACATGCATATTTCACTTTTTCTTGGTAGCTGGGCTTTCTAAGTCAGTGCTCTTTTGTGTGTTTTCAATTATTTGCTGTCTGATCACCCTCTCCTCTGCAACAGATTCCTTCCAGTCTATAGCCTGCCCAGCACATATGCAGCTATATTATAAGTTGAGAGAGGAAGGGCAGTAATAGTGAGGGGTTGTATGGTAATAAGGCCTGCCAAAAAACACTCTCCCTGTCTCTCTCGCTCACATAAACACCCATGCACACAAAAGAGCTCTTGTTTCCTTGTAGTTCTTTGAAGCAGGTTGTGATAACGTGGCTGTCAGTACAGCTGTGTGTACTGCATATTATTCTGACATAACACTGAACAGCCACATAAATGCACACACAGACTTAATGAGATGAATGGGAATGCACCTCTTAGGTTCCTGTGGGTATCCAATGCATTTACTTCCCCATTCACCATTCATACCTTTCTGTCTTTCTATTGTTACTATTTTTTTTCCTTTCTACAGCCCATGAATCAGTATGTTGCTGTCTCACTTGTGTTTGGATAATGTTTCAGAGCTTCAGCAAAGACTTCAAAGAACTTTGCGCACCAAATCTCCTTTAATTGTCTGGAGCCATTGTGTTGATGGTATGATTATGACATTGTGCCTTTATCCTAAATCTCTGCAACGCTGAAGACAGTTAAGGGTGATCCAGTGGGCAAACATGCTGAGCAACACTACTTAACTCCCTCGGCAGCTTAACAAAGCACGGCCTGTCTCCTTACTTTTTCTAGCCTAAATGAAGGGTTATCATGTAGCCCCTTCCCCTTCATGTGTGCTTGTTACACACACTCGCATTGAGAAGCATGTGTACAATTTCTGATCTGTATTTCTGTGAATGAATCTGATAAATGTGCTTTGCTCATGTCTTGGATGTTAATCATCAGCTATTATCTGAGTCAGTCTGAGAAAGACTAAAAAAATGTCTAAACGTTTACTGAGCCACTTAACACCGCTTGGGGGAAAGTAATCTTCCTAGCCAAATAAAATATCTTTGTTCACTGTTCAGACAGCTATATTCAGCTTCAGCTTGGAGTTGCTTGAAACACATTGGCAGGAAAGCATGTTGTTTTCATCTTTCCCTCTGGTGATTCGGAGTATTTATCTGAACAGAACCCACCCTAGCTGACTCCCGCTGTACTCTCTTTAACCCTCAAAGACTAAGAAGAGGAGTTGTTATTTCGAGGAACACTTCATTCTGCCTCATTCACAGTGAGACACAATGAAATCCCCCTTTGATGAATAAATCGATCAAAAAACCTCAGTTTATGGCGAATTGGTTGGGGGGGAAAGTACACCGTGTACTAGGTGTTTGATGGCCAAGTCTTCTCTTTCTCTAAGCTCCCCCTCTTTGCTTTTATGCTCTCATCTTTCCTTTTTCCCTATCAGTTTTTCAAAGGACCCGTCTTCCCTGACATCCTCGCCTGACTGCATTGCCACCAAAACTGATTTATGCAGTGGCCATCACAAGAAAGCAACCATTCTAGGCTGTGGCCGGAGAGAGATAAAACCACACCATAAAGACAGCATTGTTTCCAGTCCTGCAAACAGCCACAAGTGGGATAAATACTGGTGCCTTTTTTCAAGGCCTCCTCAAGGATTTGCATCAACATGGGCTCAATACTGATCTTCCCCAGATCTCATGGTGGAATCTGGTAATGTGCTGGTTACCAACCAGACCAAAAAATAACTGAAGTTCTGAGAAATTTATTCATAGATTACTGCAAGATGATCAGCTCATATCTTTTGAAACTAGGTTACTGTAGAATAGTGTGAGTAATCAATATCTTAGCTTGAGTGTATAGCTCAATACAGAAAAAACAGATTAGCTGTCACGGAGGAGTCAAAATAATGGCTAGTCAGAAAGAAGCCAGTTAAAAAGCAGCACTGCACATCATCCTAACTTTGTTGGAATTGAGGTTGTACATAGCACCTTTTACAGATAAAAATCACAGTGCTTCACAAATAAAATAAGCCAAGACTCAATGATAGACAGATAAAACATGATAACACACAATAAAACATCAAGTTTATTAGTTAAAAGCTTTTCTGTATAAAATGTTTTCAGCTGCTTTTTAAAACATTCTCTAACAAACGGACCCAAAACCAAGGTCGCAAAGGGGATAATTGCGTAAACCCCTGTTTTGGTGCCTGGAGTTGGCACCAAAATTATAATGGTTTAGTTTTTTTTTTTTACATATTTGTTAAAAGTGTCACTATGTCATGACAGTGTAATATAAATGATCTGTGAAAAGATTGAGATTGAGCTCCTCCACCTAAAAATTCACTTGCATGTTTTTGTACTTCTGTTTGGGACTCTACTGCCTCTAGAAACAATTCAAGTGTAAAAAGTTGTTTTCTGGCTAACATTTAATGTATGATGTCTGAAAAACAAGCCACTGAAGAAAACCTCCTGATACTAACGTTACAGTCGGTGGGCACTCCCCCTTATTTAGCAACCCCAGCCAATCTCATTCCTTCACCTAGCAACGACCACTTTATTCATTCAGCTGACCATTATTGGAAAAACATTTTAAGTCACATTCTTTTACAGTGAAAAATACTGTTTCAATGTAAAAATACTTTTAACATGTACCTGCAGCAAGGTAGGTCTAGTTACCATTAGAAGTATCTAATGTGGGTGTCAAGCACACCCACTTTTAAATACTGCACACATATAAGTATTGCAACAATGTTACTTTCATTAGAAAGTCTTGTTGTGTTTCCCTTTCTGGAAGTGACTCAAAAGGTATTTATATAAGTTAAACTCATTGAGACTGCTTCCTTTACCCATGTGCGACATAATAAGGCTAACATGAGCAATTACTTGGCATATCGCAATCTGAACAAAACCAAAACACTTTAGATTTATAAGCAGAAAAAACCACAACACAAGCTGGCAACCAGCGCTATGAAATTTTGGTATTTGCCTTGACATGCAAACACTGTAGGGAGTAAGGCCTTTGTTTTAAATTGAGGATACAATTGTTTTTGCTCTAAGCAGCGTCTGGAAGAAATGAGGCAAAGAAATTCCTCTGTTCCCATGTTGTCTGATCTACCTCGCAATGGTGATCTCTCACGTTAATGTGTGAAAGAGGCTTGAACACAGCCAGAGGAAAAACAAAGTGCTTGCCAGAATGTTATATTTCCTGTATGTAAAATATGAGCTAGTTGTGAGTTTTGTTTTTTTAACTTTCTCATTCAGTTACGGTTGTAAAAGCATAAGGAGATAGACCAGTACCAACAGTATAACATTCTGATGATAGGAAATTCTCCAAGGTTCTGAATGCCCATTAAAAGTAAGATAAAAAAGAAAAGAAAAAATACAAACAAAAAAAACTGTTTGACTCAGCAACAATGAAAAACACTGATTTATAAAACATGAAACACACTGAGGTGCATATAGGTGTGTGATATGGAGCATAAAGTTTAAATAATTTATATTATAGGTCACGTAAAGGTTCAAAGAACTTTAAAATTGACAATTTTCATGACATGTTATCCCACTATGTCTAAGGCAGAAAGTTTTATGTCTGTTGTTAAAAGCTGCTCTCAAAGCCCACAGTCATAACCTCCTTCTGGTTGCCTTCCTGATCTGTCTCCAAGAAAAAGCAATAAATTTTACATATGCTAAAACGGCAGTGTTGTATAAAGTACTCAAAAGATGTACTTAAGTAAAAGTACAAATACACAGACAAAAATGTACTCTAGTAAAAGTAAAAGTACCACATTAATATTTTTACTTGCGTAAAAGTCAAAAAGTACTGGCTTTTAAAAATACTTAAGTATTAAAAGTAAAAGTACTTGCTGAATGCATTACCTAA
>CAEFZX010001896.1:0-40586 GCA_903066825.1 Alfaro cultratus | reverse complement strand
ATTCTTGCCACTTTTAGCAAATACATCACAGGTGATCATTACAATGTTATCGCATCACAGGTTTAAGTCCCGCTGTTCCTGCTGTGATGAGAGGAAATACAGTAGATTGGCTTTATGCTTCCTGGACAAGTTGACATGATGAAGCGTGGTCACCAACAGCCTTCTGACATCAAGCTATTCCTACAACCACGTCTGGCTTTCATCTTGCAGCTGGGCCAGGAAGTGGAAAGTGTTTGCTTGGCACATTTAGCCCTGACTCTCTAAGACAAACATTAACAGACAAACACAGACTCATAGAAAACTGTCAAAGGTCTGAACTCTGAAAAGCATTTGTAGCGGGAAATAAAAAGTCCCATTTCATTTACTTTTTTCATGGAAACAATGTGATTTAACATTTAAAAGCCTTTGGCAACTCAGCCCTAAAGCAATAATATAACAAGAGGCATAGGTATTTAGCGAATTCTATTTACGTACGCAAGTATCTATGAATTGTCACAGAAACAGAGGCTTCATATTGCAAATAAAAAAGCAAGGACATATGAAGCAAATGATAGGACAAATGAGAAAAATGATAGACCAAGAAGCGACTTTTTAACACCTTGATGCCTTTTTAAAGTAAGTTTACAAAGCAGAGGAAGGCAGATTCAACCCCTTCATCCAGCACTGTTCAGGTATATCCAAGGAAACCAAAATGTTTCCTACAAATACCCTTTGTGGGATTCTTCATATAGAAAGAAAAATCTCATATTTCAATCTGATAATTTCGTTGACATCTACTACACTTTCACTGTTATGCAAAATAAGAAAACCCCCAGTAACTAGAATCCCTTACAAAAAGCATTCATACCTGTTGAACCTCTTCACATTTAATCATGTTACAAATATGGACCAAATTGGATTTTAATGGGATTTCGTGTGAAATAGCAACACAAAGTAGTGCAAAACTATGACGTGGAAGTGAAATGATAATTTTTTTTCCCCACAATTAATCTAAAAAATGTAAAATGCATTTGTGTTTAGCCCTGATAGCCCTAAATAAATCCCTGTACAAATGATAACCCCCCAGAATTAATCTATTTAGTAAATTGAGTTGTGTCCAATTTAAATTCAACATAAATCCAGCTGTTCTGTAAAGGATTGAGAGGTTTGTAAGAGAATATTAATGAATAAGCAGCATCATTATAGCCAAGGAACACAGCAGAAAAAAGTCTGTGACCAAACTTAAAAATTGCTTTTCAATCTGACTGAATTTAAGCTATTTTTCAGAGAATATTAGTCCCCACGTTTGTGGAGGTAGTGGACACATAAAAAGACTTTGTGTTGGTCTATCACATAAAATCCATTAAAATACGTTGACGTTTGTGGTTGTAACATGACAGTATGTGAGTACTTTTTCAAGGTCTTGTCATCCATTTGTCCATCCACTCATTCAAAAGTTCATACATAGCACGCAAACACATGACCCTGCACTTTATAAGCTGTCTTATCCTAACTCTGAAGCATATTCTTGTCATTGTAGTTAATGGGAAAGTAAGTATGGCATGTTGTGACACTAAGCCCCATTTCTCTGAAGTTTTAGTTTTTTTTTAAATGTTGCACAAATCTGGAAAACACACACTATTTGATGTTTTCTATCATGGCTACATCTCTTGTTGATTCTTTTTTTTCTTACCTTGTTTCTTATGTAACAATGCTTTCATGTACGGTGCACAGACAGGCAGGAATAGAAAAGAAGTGAAAAGATGCAACGTTTGAGGTCTTTAAACAAGTGTTTTACAAAATATACATGTTCTCAGTCAACACAGTGTCCATAGGAATATTCAACAAACATACTAAACAGACTTTTTATTCCACTTTTATATATTAAAAGCTCTAATAAAGGCAGCAAAGATACGCAATAAGGCAGATCCATAGGACACACTCAGTGACACACGCTACTTAACATACTCTACTGCACAGTTACACCAACGAATGAGATGGATTATTTAAAGGGCTTATTTTTTTTGTCTTCAAATTGTTAAAGGGAAAAAAAAATAATACAAAAATGCAAAAAGGCAATTAAATACTTTGGATTATGAAAAAAAAAAAAAAACACACTGCAAAAAAACCAGTAGTAAATATTTGTCCCACATTTCTTTCTGTTTTTGCATTTTCTTTTCAAAATTAAATGTTTCAGAGCATCAAACAACCTTTAATATCAGACAAAGACAGTCAGAGTAAATACAAAAAGCAGTCTTCAAATTATAATTTCTCTTATTAGGGAAAATATATCCAAACTAATCTGGTGCTGAGTGAAAACCTAATCTAGCCCCTCCCTTGTTAATTTAAGAATTATCTGTGACTTAACCTATTTTTTGGTTCAGTTTCATTAAGTACAACCTCATTATTGTCAGACCTTTAGAATCAGAAAATAGCTTGAACAGAATCTGTCTGACAACATGAAGTAGGCTTAAAAAAAGAAACATATTATACTCCAACCAAAAGAAATTCAAGAACAGATGGGAAAATATAATTAACAAGCATCAATCTGGGAAGGGTTCCAAATATATTTGTGAGGGTATGGGACTCCTGTAGGCAGCAATAAGAGCTGCTATCCCCAAATGGAGAAAACAAAACAAAACAACAGAGCAGTGATTAAACCTTCCTGGAAGAAATTGGTTCATCATAATTAATGCAAAAGCATGTTGATGGCTCATCCAGGACGTTAAAAAAAGGAACCCGTTACAACATTTAAAGCATTATATCTGCCTCACTTAAAATCAGTGTTCATGACTGAAATATAAGAAACACAATGGACAAAAATGGCATCTTGTATTTCAGCCTGAGGACCTCAACAAGTTTCTGTCATTAAATTAAACTCTGTAACATAAAATAAGGCTGCAGTCATCAATTTCTGATCTTTATCTTTAGCTCACTTGACACCAGCAAGTTCACCTTTTACTGACTCAAAAAAGAAACAAAAGCAAGGTTTGTGGCCTGTTGTCCTGCACTCAAAATTTTTATAGATGCGGTGGCATGACCTTAAACAGGCAAATCATCACACAAAACTCTTCAAAGTGGCTAAATTAAAACAATTCAGAAAATGAAGTGGGACAAAATTTCTCCACAACATTGTAAAAAACTCATTTCTTGTCATTGCAGCGACTGATGGCAGTACAATGACAAGCAGTGCCATCAGTCGATAGATGTAGGGTGCAAGCACTTTTTTTTTTTTTACATAGGTCAAAGTTAATTTGGATTTAATTATTGATATAAAGAAAATAAATAATGATTTCATACTTTAGGCTACCCTTGTCTGATGTCAAATTTTATTTGATGATCTAAAACATCTTTAATGCAACAAAAACACAAACAATAAATGGGGGCAAATTCTTGTGACTAATGTTCACAAAATGCATATGTGTATATATGTTTTTTAATTTATGGCCTTTGTTGTTATTGATGGGTGATTGTCAAAAATGTTCCTTAAACCCCACTAAAACAGAGAAGGAGAGTTTATATGTTGAAATGAATGAACAAGAACAAAAAGAGGTCATGACTCTCCTAAACATACTCTGACGAGGTGGATACAAAAATCTGCTATGATTGTGTAAAAATAGAATGCTTTAATTTCCTATGAATGGGGAAAATGATCACAGATTGGTTTATAACTGGTAAGGTGTCCTTCCATCATGCATTCATAAGCAGCAGGTGGGATCTGTGGCAACTGAAATGAACACACGCTGTAACAGAAAGTAGAGCACTTCATCTCATTGTTACACGTTGGAGTCTTTGCCACAACTACGAAATGCTTCCACCTTGTTTGTGCGAATATGTGTCGATTTGTTTTATTTTTACAATCTTTAGAAGGATCAGTACTGTACGAATGAACGTGTGACATGTAGAAAGATACTCGTCATCTTTTACGCTCCTCGACAGGTTGACACAAGCGACATCAAGCATCGAATCAGAGACTCAGACGAATCGGTTCAGAACATCCGTCTGATTCAGTTTCCATCCAGCAAGGCCCACTAAAGCATACCAGCTGGTTGACATCAGAGACCAGCCTGTCTTTGGCCTCTAGAAAGGTATTCTTCGCCTCTTATTGGACCACAAGAAAACTTCAGGATTAACACACTGTCAGAGGCCCCGCTGTTTGTCACTGGCCCTGACCTCCCTCTGTGTCATCGAGACAGCCATTCAGGCAGTGGTCGTCACTCCCAAAAGCACCTTGCGACTGAAGCAGCTCGTACTCCTGGTCCAGGAAGTCCAGGCTGTTGTTGCTGGGCAACCCACGGATGGTGAACTTATGGGAGACTTTGGTCCACTGCTCGCGATTCGCTGCCACCCGCTCGTACAGCTCAGTGGCCCCGGGGAACAGTTCAGACAGTAGTCTGCAATGAGAGCGGGAGGAGGAAAATTAGCTCCTTTAGTGATGTTGTCTGTTTTGAAGTAATTTTCTGTTAAGACAAAACTTATTTACATCTAAGCTGTGATCTGTGCATAAGAGCACTTAAATTTGTGCACCAGGTGAAACACTGGCCAATGAAAAAACTCAAAAAACTCACCGTCATAGTTAATCACAGAATTAGAAATGATTGATAGCCTAAAATCTGATCTCCATTCATTCTATTTGTGAGCTAAGTTAGAGGAATTAAACATCTAATGTGTTTCCCCTTATAATTTAGTACTTATTTCAATTTGTAGGAGCAATGTTTGTTTATCTTATTTCAAACAGAACCCAATTAAAGCTTGTTCAACTCATGACTTTTAGAACAAAACAAAAGAATTTGGGGAAAAAAAGCTAAAAATGTTATTATACTTGTATTTACAAGTAACATTTTTACTTGTAAATGTAAAACTTTTCTGAGCATGCAGAGTTTTTGAAAAAACAAATGTTAGTGTGGCGTGTAGGACAATCTCCTGGGTGGAACCTCAAACTTAAACTTTTGATGTGTCTGCATTGAAACCTGCTGACTTTGAAGAATAGTTAACTCTTAAATATTCTCTGTTTATTAAAGAATTTGTTGCAAAATTACACACAAAAAATTCCTTAATTTTGTATTTTGGAGTAAAAAAAAATAAAAATTGGCCAATAGATGATGTAAAGTAGAGTAAAGTGTCTTGAGGGAGTCAGTTTTGTACACACTTGTAGATGGGCATGGCGATATGCTCCATGAAGCTGATCTGTAGTTCTGGGATATACGCTTTCTCTCTGTCCATCATCTCACTTGGTCTGTTCCCCATGGCTTTCTCCTGCACATACGCAATGAGAACACAGTACACTGATATGAGTAATGAGCTCAATAATCTGGATAAGGACGCAAAGTTCAGCCACATGCTGCAGCAGAAAGCATTTAGCTGCTGAGACATACCAGATCTCCTTGAGAGAAGAACTCTTTGTAAATCAGCTCCTGTGGACAGACAGAGGCATACAAATATCACTGCACACATGGTTTCATGTTTCCAGAACAGTGACAGTGATAAAATTTAGTCTGGATTTGTGTCAAGGGTTTAAAAATGCACATGTATTAAAAAGTACATGTAAAAGTGGTCAAATGCATGTTGAATACATGCTTGATGATATTTTTTTTACACCAGGCTGCTGTCCCACAAGCTTGATTTATTTTCTTTCATTTTGCTAATACAAACACCTGCTGTTCCCCTTTATTACAAGTGATGACTGTACCCACTGCGACTGAAACAAGCCAGATATTGTACAGTAATCTCTGCTGAAGAAAAGAGGTGCCTGTTTTTTTTTTTGTTTCGGGATCAAGGATTACTCTGCATCTGATTTAGACATTAGGTGTTTGGAGATTGAGGTTAGGATTTAGGGCAAGGTTTACAAGGGTTTTTGGTATTTGTAAAAGGGGGCAGGTCAAGATTAAAAACCTAATCCCAAAAATGGAGTGTGATTGCACAAAAGAGCATATAATGGAGTTTACATTTGTGTACGTCTCCAAATATTTGCTGTTCAGTAGTTGGTTTGTGAAAAACTTTATAATCATACTAATAAGAAACAATAAAATGTCTACAGAAGTTCTGTGTAGTGGGATGTATAGCCACTAGTTTAGGCTGTGAACTGACTGCAATCTTGCGTGTTGTTTTCCAATCCTTGGTTTGGTCTGACAGATCACAGGAAGTCATCAGCAGGCACAGCAGCAAGGAGTGATGGGTGCGACTCTTTGTATTGTATCCATCTAAAAGACACAGACACAATTCATATGATATCATATCAATTCAGTTTGACATCCTAAACACCATATTTTAGAGCCAAAAATCTTTCAAGCTCTAATCATCATCCCCTCAATTGTTTTACAAGGGAGATGATTCACTTTAAAAATTCCGTTTTCTGATTCAGTGGCCTTTCTAAAAGCAGAAAGGTACTATGATTTATGAATGATGATTTGTTGTCTGAAACAATGTTGCCTTGGAACAAATTTTCTACCGGCTTTATTAGTGCAGCGTAGTTAAACCCTCAGGAGTAAAACACAGACTAATTATGTGTAGACTCTCAGCTCCTTCTGTTTACTGCTGTTTTGTTTTACAGATTCATGATTTCCTAATATATTCTGGTGACACACATATTAAGAGAAATTTAAGTAGTGCTAGAACCAGGACAGAAATCACTGCATCTACCTGAATCCTTCAAGAATTGCTTTTTTTTTGTTTGTTTGTTTGTTTGTTTTTTGTCACAAATGGTCATTTATCACTGCTGTGGATTACAAAAAAATCACAGAGGACTTTTCCACCCTTGGGTGGAGTACTGGTTTGTTAGATATTCAAGTTACTGAAGTAAGACAATATTTCCCCTGATTTCCTCCCCATCTGTTGACAATTATCAACATAAATCTTCACATTATAAACTCACATTTGAGCTTTTTTTGTTACTTTTTGTGTTTGTGTTCTGCATTATTGGTGGAGTTTGGTGTTGGATACATAAAACCATCGATATTTGGCAACTTGCAAGTTCCATTATTTAATGACAAAAATTACATATTTTAGTCTCTGATTCTCAAACTCATGAGAATCCAAAGACCAATCCTATGCAATTAGTTTCATCTGTTTCTGTCTAAAATTCACAGACTCGGCAGTGCAGAGGAATTTCTCACTCATTTAGAGGTTTTGTGTATACTTGAATCCTTTTAGCAGCTTAAGCTGAATTCACTGCAGAGGCATCCACTCAGGATAACTCATAATTGGTTGCATTCAGGCGTAACTAACCTCTGGCCCAGACGTTACACCCAATTAAGTCACACGAGAGTGTAAGCAATTGTGGATGATTATTAAGAATGCCGAGGCTGAATGCTGCAAGCTTCACTATAAATCTTTAGAATATTAGTTAGTTATTTTAAAACCTCAAGCAGATCCTTATTTTTTTATCCAATACTTCTGTATCTAGCAAAAGTATCTAAACCTCGAACTTTTCCACCACAGATTTAATTGCTGTGCTCCTTGGTCTTCATAATGATGTTCACAATGTTCTGCCTTCATAGAACAAATTGATTTATACTGAGATTAAATTACACACAGACTGACTCTATTTACTGTCTTTTTACTAATTAGGTGACTTTTGAAGTCATTTGGTTGCACTGGATTTTATTTAGGGTTATTAGGAGTAAAAGGAGCAGAATACATATTTTTTATAATTTCTTTTCTTCCACTTCACATTTTTGCACTATTATATGTTGGATTATCAAATAATATTCTGATAAAATACAGTCAAATTTTTTTTCCTTCTTTTTGACGTGACAGCAAAATGTACCCTTTAAATTGTTGCATAGCTACTATCCAATAAGTGTCCGATATTGCTATTTTTAGAGCGTTCTAATCAAAGCTGTCTTGGATCACAGCAGTGTACGCTTAACTACTGACACATACCATCAGCCATCCTTTGCAAGTCCTTAAAAATTCGAAGGTGATGAGCTAGGTCTGTAGCCAGAATTATTTCTCTCATCAGATCCAGCATCCTCTGGTAATCCTAGAAATATAGAAATAACACCATAAGTTTGCAGAAAAATCAAAAAAAGTTTAGAGAGCCACTGAAATTGATGCAAATGTTGTATTTCACCTTCCTGGAGAATTTCTCAAAGATGTTGCAGCCTTGTGTATTGAGAATAGCAATTGCCTGGGCAAAGTGGTGTCTCTGTCACAGCAAACAGAGTGCGAAAAAAAAGCAGATGTAATATTGCTGAGTCATGTTTTGCAGGCAAAAGGCATAACAAATTTTGATGGAGTTCATTTTCTTCCTTCTAACAGTATATCTTTTTTTGCTCTGGCCACTAGATGTCGCAGTGACACACAATATTAGCAGGTCGAAGGCAATTTATTCAAAATAAAGCAAAAGAAACAAACAAAAACAAAATAATACAGATTTGCATTTCAGATTGTGATATAAAGAAAGTGAGGATTTAAAAAAGAAATTTCCAAGCTTGAGTCACCTCCATTACAGATCCCTCAGAGCTGTAGAGAGCAGCCAGGACTGATTGCTGAAAGTCAAACAGAGACAAAAATGAGAAAGAGTCCCTTCAGCAGCATCTGCAAACAGTGAAAACTACATCCTCGGGCTAACTGCAGCAGTGTTTTCTTTGAAACGGCTTGTATCAGCTGTGCTTGGAAACTAAAACGCACACAGGGATGGTGATAGATTGTTGATTTAAAGTATGCCCTTTGCTGCAACATGTTTTTGCCTGTGTGTTTGAGTCATTTAGCACTGCAGGGCTATGTATGATTAAAGTGAACCAAAGCAAAAGGCTGCTCATCGCAGAGACATCTCAGCATCACGCCGGGTGTTTTTAATCCTGTCACAGATGAGAGGATAAAAACCACACTCTGGCTGATTATTTTGCATTATTGTACCTATTCAATATCACTTCCGTATAAAAAAAGAAATAGAGATTTTAGTGGATATTCTCACCGAGGCCACTTGGAAAGAATTGTTAGTGCCGCGATGGTCCAGATCATGGCACATACAGGAAACAAAGAGAGCTAAAATCTCTATATCCCTGCATAAAAACAGGAGAAGTAGAATCAATATCATTTCAACACAGCAAACATTTAATTATTAAGTATTTAGGAGACGGGTGCTCACTCGAGGTAGTTGGACAACCCTAGGTTTTTGTAGAGCAGGTAGCAGAAGTGTGAGACAGAGAAGGCATGCATCCAGTTGTGGTATGGAGGATCCCTATAGCCTTTCTTCACCATCAGACAGAACCTGTCGCCAAGGCAGCGGTTTAATTATACTTGCCATCACATCATGTGACACTGGGACATGTGCTATAAAAAGGGCCACATCATTTCCCCACTTATTTTTTTATTTGTAGCATGTAATTTGGTTTTGAACATCATGACCTGGTTTGATAAGTGCACCTCTTTCCTTGAGCTGAAAGAGCAGAAGGGGAATTAATAAAAATGTGTCTATATTACAGCTCAGCTGCAGTGCTGATTATGTCACAACAGAGGATCTTTATCACAACTTATGTGAAAACTGAAGGTTGCTATAAATCTCAGTGACTTTACTCTCAAAGGATAAAAATCTTGTTTCCATAATTTTTTGGTTTTCAGTCCGATCTTTAAACATAACTTTTGGGCATTGACTGTGTAGCATAACAGGCTACAATAAAAAAATGGCTAAATTGTTCAAGCTATATTTCACTAAATGTAACATCTATCTCACCTGTTGACATGAAATGCTATTAACTTTTTACTTTTACTGATACACTGAAAGAATATGCTTAATATTATTATTTGTGTAATTATAATAAATAAACATGGCTGCTACTTTTAGTAGAAATATAAGGAATCTAAATGCACATTAATCGTAGTGTCAGGTGTGGGCTGTAACTATAAACTGATGCTTTGTATTTGAAGCCAGTTGCTGTTCATTTGTATTTTTAGCTTATTGTACTCACAACTGCGTTAATACAGTCGTTTTTGAAGAATGTGGAGAGAAACATAATCAAAGAAGGCTTGTTACTGAAGAAAAAAGCCACACTCTCATATGAAGAACTTGGAATGATGTAAGTGTCTAACCTGGCAAGAGTGTGCAGGTCAATCTTGTACGTGTTGATGAAACCCATATCTTCAAACATGCTGAGGACGCCCTGCAGACACACACACACACGGAGCAGAATATATTACTCATTCTTCTGGTTTGTCTTCTGATTGTCATTTTTTTCTTTCACCCCACACCCTCTTCCTCTTTTTCTCACATGAGGCGTCGTGTCGTCAGGAAGGGAGCGGGGAGTGTAGGTGAACTCGGCGAAACACGGATGAATCTCCTTCACGGGTTCGATTCCAGTCACAAGCAGCTTAGTCACCTCCTCCTCTGACACCTGCAGCACGTGCACGAAGCATTTTACAAAATGGGGAACATTATCTGAAGAACAACTTGCTCAATGTCATGGGTAAATGTGAGGTTACCTTCATGTGGTACATCATCATTTCATTGGCAAGCGTGTTCCTGAACTGAGCTTCATGGACTTTCTTGTAGAGCAGAGACTAAAGAACATATGAATCACAAACAAAAATAACAATGCTGGTTTCTCATTACAGAGATAAATCATCTTTGTAAATAAATAATCCTCATTATGGTGCTACTTTAATTCATTTTTACTTTCCTAAGATATAAGATTCAACTGAACATAACTAATTAAAGCTCACATATCAGTACTGGATAGCCTGTTAAAGTACAGGCAATGGCTAATACTAGCCATTTCCTTCAAGTGTCCTTGAAAGCCGTTGTTTTCCAATTGCTTGTCTTTATATTTTGCAGATATTCTATTGAATACCTGCAGTTACTGAAAGGTCACTTTCTACAAGCGCTGATTAATAACACAGTGAATCGAAAATGTTGAATAAAATATTTCTGAGATGTAATTTGATTGTAATAAAGATCTATTTCTTTTCTCTTCCTTCTAGCTCCACTCTGCTTTCTCATTTGTATTTTTTTCCTGTAGTAGTCTTCTCTTCTTTTTGTCCTCTAATCACGCATTTCTTTCTTTCCTTTCTCTGTTTTGTTCTTCTTGTTTGATCCAATGTTTTACATTTTTGATCTAATGGTTTACATTTTTCTCCTTTCTATTTCCCTTTATTTTTCCCCCCTCTTTTGTTAATGTTGGACCTCCTGAAATAAAGAACTGACTACAGGAGACTGGTGTAGGGACTGTTTATCCCACAATGCAGTGAATTAACATGCTTTCAGTTTCAACAGGAAGAGGAGAATCTAATATCTGGTTACAAAACTGAGCTGCTGAAGGAAGCTCAACCACTTGAGAAACAAGTGGCACACTCGTTTCTTAAAGGAGAAACAAGTGCACATCTTCTCTCGTTGGCAGAGAAAAGTCCTGTTTTTCACTCAGAAGCTCTAGATCCAAAAATATACAGGTGACTGTATTTGCCCAGCTGTATGAATGCACTTTGATTCTAGTTTTATTCAGAATTTTGCAGAAGAAAGTGTGCAATTACAATATTTACAGGTTCCCCAATATTATTGCTGGTAGCCGACACTGGGTGCTAGTCTAGTCTGATGACCATTTGAGAACTGAGAGATGCAGCTTCACTGGCCATCTGCCAGCCAATCACTACTGATGCAATGCTGACCAGAGCTAAATCTGCCCATGTTCAAGCTAACATGTGCTAGTCGACAACACCCTGCAAGTTGTTGGTAAATCTAATTAAGCATCAATTCTTTAAAAAGGTTGCTGATTTCTAATTGAGTCAAAAGCTATCTATCTACACTGCTTCCTTATGTCTTTTTAGTTCTACCCTTCTTTCTTTCCTTCTTTCTCTTGCTACCTTTCCTTTCTATCTTTACTTCCTTCTCTCTGTCCGTCATTCTTTTATATTTATAGGGAAAGCAAAATGCATCTTTCTCCTGATTTCTAAATTACACTAAGAGAGTCTCCAAACAGGATACATCCCATGTTAACACAGAAGTGTTTGGGTATTGGTGGAGCCATACGACACAGTCATATTTTTGTAACATCATTAATGATATAAACGTCATTGTTGCGAGGCTCAACCTTCTCTCCAGCAGAATGTTTGTTGATAGCTTTGAAGCTGTCGTACAAACAGTTTTAAAGTGCGCAGCAGAACTCTGTCACTACCACTAGACAGGATCTCCTTGAATTTCCTGCGAGACGTTCCTTCCCTCCGCTCTGAATGAGCGCTTTGCTCCTGCTGAACTGATCTCATTTTCCCAGGCAAGCTCAGTCTTTCTGACCACATTAGCAACAGCTCCAGTGAAAGTGGAGAGCGACTCCTAATAATGGATAACCATTTCTACTTTTTAACCCACTGTAAGGTCAGAAAAACAACATATTCCATTTCTCAGGATGAATTAGTCATGAGGACGTTGCTCAATGTTCGTCCTGCTGAAATCATTTTCTCTATGCTACCACTTCTTTCTGAAAGAATTGATTTACTTCGTATATTTAAAAAAAAATTCTCTAAGAGATTCATTTTAGTCTATCCACCGCAAAGACATTCGCAAGACTAAAAAAAGATTTAAAGGTGACTGTGAGTGGGAGAAAAGTCTTACGTGGGCAATGCTGATTCCACAGTAGATAGAGAAAGCTGTGGCCAGATCTTCATCAAAGCGGTTGAACCATGGCCCGTTCATTTTATTCACCAACTCCGCTACACCAATCACCTCTAAGAGACGGAGAATTTCAGAAAGAGGAGGAAAGAAAGAGGAGAGGAGATGGTGGGAGGAAAAGAGTTGGTAAGAAAGAACGTAGATGATGAACAAAAATGGGAAGATATAGATGCAAGGGTGAATAAAAATAATGGAGCAAAGAAAGCAACAGTTAGAAGTGCAGAACAAAAGTGGAGTTGAGCATCTCTGCTGACTCAGATTAATTTCACACTGTGGTTGATCCTAATTGCAAAGAAAAAGACCCAAATTTAAACCATCCAGCTGAGCTCCAGACACTTTTCCATACAGAGACAAGCGGCACTGAATGCAAAGTTGCTCTGCCCAGAAACAGTTTAGGCAGCACCATCAACATGAAGCGGAGATTTCTGAAATAACTCAGTGAAGAGGGTTTGAAGTGCACTTTAAGCACTCTAACATTTAGGCACAAGGATGTGATGTAACTGCTCTTTGTGCTATTCTGAACAATCACCTGGGTGAAAATGTAGTTTAACTTTTTCAAACAAAAGAGGAGCAGAGGGTAGATAACTCAAGGCAACAGTGCAGAAAAAACACAAAATTTGCTATTGGAATACTATTCAATAGCTTTAGTTGCCATGGTAAATGACTGAATGCTAAAAAGACGTCATAAAGTAGCAAATATGGCTCTGCTTCTCTACAAAGTACTGAATAAGAAGAATGAGTTTTGTTTTTATGTCTCCTTACTTATCATTTTTCTGCACTTTTGGTGCAGAAAACCAAAATGCATGACTTTCTTTATAGCTAAAAATACCTATTAAGTTATTAGTTCCTGTATTTCTATTTTCTTTTAGTAATTCCTTTATTTGAAAGTTTGAATTGTAATTATGTGTTATTAGATTTTAAGGCAGCTTCACTTCTTTCCCAGCAGTATTAATATATTACTGCTGCAGTGTTACTGAATTGTGTCCAGTAATGTATGGAAATGTGTTATTTCATTCTTACCGTTGTTTTCGTCTTTGATGGGGAAGCAGAGAATGTTGCGAGTCCTGAAGCCGGTGCTGTCGTCGACGCCGCGGTAGAAGAGCGGGTGGGAGTAGGCATCCTTAATGTTTAAAATCTGACCGGTGGTTGCCACATGGCCTGCGATGCCTTGATCGGCTGGGATACGAAACTCATTCTGCATTCAGACACAAACAGAGTTTTTTTCCTTACAAAAGACATTTGCCTAATAAAAATATCAGATCCAATCTGTGACAGCTAGTAAGCAGTTGACAAGCAGCTCAGTCTCCCAACTAGTGGGCTAAGTTTGTCATATGCCAACTTTCTAAAAAATGCAAAAAATGCCCCAGTTTCTTTGTTTCTTTTTAGTTGATGCTACAAACACTGCCGAATTCTTGTGAGACAACTAGGCCAAAAGGAAGATGCTAGATAAGTCACTATGGGTAAAAAATACATTTAAAAAAGTCGAATACACACAATGAGACAAGAGACAAATTATAGGAGCATTCAATATCAAAGGGATGTTGTAAGGTGCTGGGCAACCATGTGCCCACACAACAGCTTTACTGCACATTAGCATTCACTATAACAGTCCCTGGAGCTTTACTGGAGGGTAAGATCATCATTCTTCCCAAAGCGACTGCCTAATTTAATGTTAAACTGGGTTAAAACCTGGTGTAATATATTATTCACATTAATTTTATACCCATTAAACTATTCAGTGACCTCTCATGGTCTGTAGCTGCATGCATCACCCTGTCACTACTGGAAATGGTTTACTACTGTATAAAGTTTGTATTAATTTAATGTGACGTACTAAATGACATATTGAAACCTAATATGACATATTGCTGAGTAGAATACTTTAATGATTCTCAGCTTGTAGAGTTTAGCTTTAGCAGGAAGAATATACCAACTTATCAGTTTCATAGCATGTAGGAGAACTGTTTTGAGCTTGCACCAAAGATTTGTGGTGCTTTGTTATCGTGATGGCAGTCAAACTTTTTTTCCTGGGTTGTATGTTTAGGAGCCTGAATGCAGCAGTGGTGGCTTATCCATGACATGTGGTCTGCATGTACCTGGTCAGATTGACCATTTGAGAATTTGAGCAAAGAGTGGGCGATGCAGGTAACACTGGGTGCAGCAATAATAATCTGCACACTTGCACAAATTCTGGCACCTTGCACATCAATCATATTTGCTGCCCCTTCTACAGAGTAGGAGTCCCAGCTGGAAAGAAGTGCACACCTGTCCAAATTGTACATAAAGATTGGATTGAGCTTAATTCAAAAACTTATTTTGGATTTTGTGTGCATGATGCTTCAGACAAACATGGGTGCACAGATGCTGAAATATTTGTTCTGTAGTGCACTGCATTCTGTACTTAAAGAAATTAAAATACTGTGGGTGTTTCTCATCAGAAGGGCTGAAACTGATGGTGGAGGTGCCGAAACCTCATATAATTTATTGTGAAATTCCATTTATTGTTGTAAAAATGGTCCCACTTTTAGCTCCAATAGATCTGTGTATGCTTAGGCCAGAAACTGTAGCTGCTAGTTCCACAGGTCCGGAAGCTCCAAAGAAAACTTAATTTAATATATGTTGTGTTTGGTTCCCATCAGACAACTTGCTATGCATTGTAGATAAACATATCCACTTTGCTCTTTTGTCTTCAAATGAACCTTTTCCAGACTTTAGCTTAAGGCCTGGAGCTATTTTCCATCTACATAGAAGAGGCTTTCTGTCTGCAACTAAGCAAGTCTTCCTGGTTCAGTCTTTTTCTAACTGAACTGTCATGAACTTTGACCTCTAATATAAGAGCTAAGGGCTGTGGGGTCTGAAATATTTTATTTGAAATTTCTCTGAGCATTGTGCTGTCTGACCGGTGGGCAAGCTTGATGATCCTACAAAGATTGGTTACTGTCTTTTCCACTAGTCTGCAGTCTTTGTTGCTGCAGATGATCGAGGCCAGATATTTGGACATTGCCCTCTAACATTTCTGATTCTGAAGAATTGCTTCTCTGAGACCTGAAGAGTTGATGTGTTTGCATCACACACCTCTAAAGCATCAAAACAGTCTTCCTTTTAGAGGTGATTAACAGAGTATTTAATTGGCATTTGTTGAACATTTTTTTATACATAGTAATGACAGTGGATAATTTCTGCTCTTCTGAGGTTATATTTATTTGATCTGAAGATAGATCATAAAGAAAACTTTGCAGTTTAATATGTATAGCTAGTTTTTACATTGAACATATTATTCTTGATTGCTTTACCTCTTCTTCACTAACAACACCTCCATCAAACACCTTCGCCACTAGCTCATGGCTAACCCGATCCAGCAGGAACACTGAACAGCTGGGAGAGCGGAGAGCGGCAAAATTAGACAGGTGACAGAAAACAGAGCAAAGCTGATAACTTTACAGAGGCTTTTCTCATTCTATTTCAAGTCAATTTGCAACTTTAATCCAATCAGGCAAGTTGGTTGAGAACAAGTAGCAGAAACAGTCTTTTGCAAATAGAGATAAAAAGATTTCCAATCTACAAAGGCATGCTCTCTCTTTCCAACATACATTAAAACGTCGTTGTTAGGATAAATCAGAGGGCTTACATCTCTGCATCGCTCAGGTTCCTGGCCTCCACAATTATTTCCTGTAGCAGCACTGACACATCATCTGAAGGAATCAGGGAGAGAGGAAGAGAGAGAGAAAGGGAGGAATCCAAAAGAAAACAGAGAAAATTATAGCAGTACAATAGAGCCCAGGCAGACAGAAACAGAGATTACAACATGAGTACCTGAGGATCAACAGCACAAGCTGATAAGAGCTTTTGTAATCATGGGTTCAGTCCAGTGAGTGGCAATTTGCTCTAACACTGGATCAATTTTTGTTCTCGCAATCATGATAAATCAACAATGACATGTTCTGCTGTTGCTGCTGGCTGTTTTATGGGAGTGTGAGGATGGCAGAGCCATCATTTTTAATGCCCTTTTAAGTTTATTATTATGATTCTGGACATTATCACCTTTACGGTCAGTAATATCTCATTCAATTATGTGCACCATTTGGTTTAAAAGGTGAGCATTTAAATATATGCCAGCAAAGTAGATCTTCCAACAGTGTCTGTTCACTGGACATTCAGACAGAGACGGGGAAAGAGACGTACCCAAGTGTGTGAAGAGATTCTTGGCTACTTGCAGAAGTGCCTAAAAAGGGAAACAGTGGACAATAATAATCTCATAAAAAAAATAAATAAAAAAAAAACAGTTTCAGAGTGTAAAGCACATTCCTTCATCATCATATATGAATGCCATACTAATTATGAACAACTTGACTAATAATAGAAAATGCAGTCTGAATGATTTTAAAACCGAGAATTGGGTGCACAAGTTTCAATTTATGAAAGATTTTCTCAGGGTGAAATTAGTGTGTGTTTACTCCCAGTAATATATGGAGAAATATCTCCCAGCAAGCTGCAGAAAATCCACACAGTTTTTATTACCTAGTTTTATGGTGAGACAAGGCAAAGGTTGAAATATTTGGCCACACTGAAAGATGAATGTTTGGTCAAGGTGAAGCTTTCAAACCAAACCAACTGGCAAACAGGGGTATGCTTTATTGCCAGTGGTACTGGTGCACTGAGCAAAGTAATTGGGATAGTGAAGAAGGACTACTTTGAATTTCCCCCCTTTTAGCACAAATCAAACAGATGGAAGTAGCAGCTGGGGCACAGGTGGGTGTTCTAGCAGGACACCAAAACCGGCTTTGGAATCAAAAAGCCAGAGTAAAACTAAGTTTCTAAAATTAACTTTATTATTTCTAATGAGATGAGTGTTCAACTATCCATTAAGAGTTATTATTAGTGGGGGCAAATGGATATATTAACATATTTAGGTTGGTTTAGAGAAAACCAACAGTACATTTGAACACCCAAATCTTCTTTTTGAAAGTCATTATATGTACTTGTTGCATAATAACACACACTATAAAGATGGGGTAGTTCAAATCAATCATTAAAAGACCAAATTCTGACTTTCATATTAATAATAACTTGTGAACTACATATGTGTGTTTGAGTGTGTGTAGAGTGAGTGGGGAAATGTGCGGTACCTGGCATTCCACTTTTAGTTTCTGTTCTTTCTGAAAGGCCAGAGTTGAAGTGAGGACTGTTGAGGTGTAGCAGAAACAGTGCTGGATGACGTGTTCGTCTGCCTCTGCATGTCTGCAGAACACAAACAAAGTCAAACAGTGAGATTTATACAACACTTAATCTCCTCTTAATGTATTATTCATATTGCAGTAAAAAGTCTCTAAGTGTTTTTTCTTTAGCTCTAGAACATTTAAATAAACATTATTTTACTATAGTTTTAAATCCTAAATGTTATATTTACTCATAGGGAGCCATAATAATTTGTTCTAATTAATAAATCCTAATCTACTGCATTAATTCTTGTTTTGTCCCTGCTTCGTCGTGTTTCGGGGCGCGGCACCTCATTTCAGAGAAATGCAAATTGCTTCTGTACCTCTTCTGTGTTACATTAACATCTCATAGAAGAAACAAAATATCCTAGGTGACAAATCAAGTATTGTGAAATAAAAAGGCCCAAATTGCACATATAGTACTTACAGCTAATAAAAATGTTCCCCCACTGGATAATTTTGCTGAACAAATCTAAAAATGATTTTCTGCTTCTGCTTGGTGACATTTTCTGTTCCAGTCAGTCAAAAACTAATTAAGGCAGCAATGCAGAAACGGACAACATAAAAGAACAAAGTCACAACAGAATGTTTTAAGTGGGAAAAAAAACACAATAATGAAACCAATTTTCCTGCAGGTTGGGAATCTTTCTAAACACCAAAACAATGACCTTAATGGTTCGTGTAATTGGCTGCAGTTATCTGTCACTTCCTATAGAGAGCAGTGGCACGTTGTTATGGGCTCGAGGGTCTTTCCTGGTCCCAGATCAGACACACAAAGATCCTGTCAATGGAGACAGGAGACTGCATCTGGGAAATCTCTGCGACTGACACCCAGGAGTTATACAGAGCTACGATGAGACTGGAGGATCATTTTCTGTGGTAACAGCTAGTTATTTACAGTCATGACATCATCTAGTCGCCATCCCCACAGGTTGAAAAGTAGCCAGTGGGAGTCTGTTTCTATAAACCGTAAAATAAATGTATACTGCAGAAGAAGCACACAATACACAACAAATAGAAGATTTTGGTTATGAAATAGCGATTTGTAACTCTGCAGTAGACCTGGCTGCTGTGTTGGAGAGAAAGATATTTTGAAATTCTTCCATATCTTGGAAACAAGCCTAACAAGCGGCAGCTTTGGGCTTCCAAACACGGATATTATCTAATATATGAAAAACAAAAGGTTCTCTGTGTTGGCCCTATTCCTTGCATTAAGGTTGATCTAACAAAATCATTTTTGGTATTTTGAGCACTACCATTTTTCTGTTTCCTCTGTTTGTGGAGTTTTCTGGTTGTAAAACATAAGTCATGAACCTATTACTGCTGCCATGCTGTGCTGCTGGGGACGTATGAGGCCATATTTTACTTTGCACACAAACAAACTCTGCATATGTAATCTTTAAAATGATGGCAAAGTTCATCTGTTTCACTGCGTTCGGAGCAAAGACCAGAATGACTCTATTATTTGCTCTGTGGAAACCCTAATCCTGCAGCTCTCACCATGGTAATGAGATGCTAGCCACTACTGAGTGAACTGATCAGACATGATCCCTTCTCATCCATCTCATGAGAGCGCATGCATATGTGAAAAAATAAAAACAATATACCGATAAACTCCTCTGCATACTTTAACAAACACAACCATGGTAATAAAAAAAAAAAAAAAAAAACCTAGAGAGCTTTTTTCCTGACTTCTGTATTCAGGAGATAACGGCATTGCTCCTGGCAGCGCACAGAGACAAACACACACAGAGGATACACGCCAAAACCCGCTGCTGCCAAATCAGGCAGCCAAACCACCCGCTGCTGTTAGACTCATGACCTGACTCTAGATCATCACATCGCCATCATCCTCATCCTCATCATTACATCCATCTGCTCACACACACAAAGGGAGGATGAGTGGACATGAGTTTTAAAGTGCAGCGGCATGCAGTCGAGGGTGCACTTTAAATCTGGACGTTCTGTCAGAGGCCTGACAGTCAGAGAAAAATTTCACAGCCTTCAAAGATGGGCCAGACCAACAGTCTAAACACTTGTCACTGATTTCTTTTAAATGAAATATGAGGCAAAGCTTTGCTTAGTTTGAGAAGAGCGCAAAAGAATATATAACAGTTATATAGATGGAGTGCAATCAGCAACCTTCTGAGGTTTTTTTATCCTGTGATTTGAATGAAAGCATAGTTTCTCTCAGGAGTTTTTGAGGGCTATCTAGGTGGCAGTTTCAGAGAGTGACTTTCTGGAAATCTGATACAAAGACACAATACTAGCCAAGGTCTTCAGAAAGTGGCCCTTAATTCAAAGCCTTCATGGCTCAAGAAGAAGAACTATTTGTCATGACATTTATTGGTTGTGCACTCCACAAATCTGGCCTTTATGAAAGCGTGGGAGTCCAGCCATCTAGGGCTGGAGTTCTGCTACATGTAGATGTGTTCCTGGTCCAAAACACCCAAATCAATTGATTAGGTCTTTAGCAGGACTCTGTAGAACATAACTGCATCCAACACACCTGTCATTTGATTCAGGAGTGTTGGAAAAGGGAAACAGCAAAATGTTGACCTATATGCCAAATATTGTGTGGTGACGACTATAACTACGTTTCTCTGAGCTCTATGTGTATTTACACATTAGCTTGAACACCCAATCCAAATGATAAAGCATGATTGTAGTTATATTAGGATGTGGTTTTGCTTTTCTTGAGTGGGAACAAAGTAGATGGTAAGAGTAGATGGGACAGCCAAACACTTAAAACTGAGGAAAGGGTTTGTCTTCTATCAGGACAACCCTAAGCAGAGCTGCAGCTGAATACTTTAGATCAAAGCATATGGAAGTGTTATATTGGCTCAGTCAAAGTACCAACCTAAATCCAAATGAGAAGGTATGTCAGGACTTAAAAACAGATTTAAAGATGCTGTCCATTCTGACTGAAATTGAGCAATTTTGTGAAGAAGAAAGGGGAAAAATAAAATTTTATATTTCATTTTTATGCAAGATTTCCTCTTGCTTTACAGTTGGTTTATCACATTAAAATGCTAATAAAAGTTAATAGAATGTTGTGATTTTAATTTGACAAAATGTGAAAGGTAAATAGAAGAGAGATTTAAAGCACCTGGTAGCTGGTGAGGGAAGAACACAAAAAATGCATCTTTTAACAAAAGAAGCTCATTAGTAAACTATTACTGAACAATTGTAAATCTGTATTCAACAAGCATCAGACTCACAGCAAGTTGAAAACAACTCATGTCTGATATAGTGTAACGAATCAAATCATGAAGTGCCTATTTCAGCGAATTGCATTGTTGTGCAATACTCCCGAAGACATAATAAACGCTTTCTACTCCAATTAACTAAATAAACATTTCCATAATTTCCATATGATATAAGCATTCAGAAGATCATTAAATTGAGTCATTTCTGTATATTTTGAGCTTGTGAAGAAAGCTGGAGCTTCAGTGCACACATCTTTATCCTTGCTGCAGTCTTAAACTTGCCAATTAGCGTAATTTGTAACTTTAAAAGGAATGCTGTGTATTCCTTTGCTGTGTATTAGCAATACACAGCAAAGGAATATAATGAAAGGTTATATTCTGTTTTTAGAGCTGTCATTTCCTAAACATTTAGTGGAAAATGACAACAACATGGCTCTGAGTCTCTCCTTGAGCCTTTCAGACATCAAATACATATTATTCACTAATGCTGACATTCCTGCAAAGGACTAATTCATTTTGCATATATAGTGAATCATTAAAGTCCTTAATTTGAATTAATTACTGGTCTTTCTTCATCCTTGGCATATTTAGATTCCAGGGAGCTGCAAACAATGACTGAACAACAGAAAAAGAAATAGAAAACTTAGCTTTGGTGCTGCAGACAAATAGCTTAAAAAAGAAATAGAGTATTTGTGTTGGTCCTAATTTTATGCTGCCCTGGGTTCTTCCTCTCCCTTTAAATAAATGCAGCTAGCTCCTCCACTTCATTTGATTGTGACTATCCTGCTGCCAGTAAGATGTCGAATCCTCTGCAAACTCAACAAATCTAGGCAAATTAGCTAATCTAATCAGACTTCATCTGAAAATTACTGTTGCATAAATTGTTGCTTCTCCAAAGAGTCAGCAGTCTCAAATAGCAAACTGTGAACCAGCAGTCTTAATGCATTTTGGCATAAAGTCGTGCAAGGTTGGGATAGGATATTCTGCAATTATTGAGCTTCAAAAGGACACACGGCTAACATGAAAAATTAGAAGTCTCTCACCTCTGTCCACCCTGCTTGTTAAAAGCGCAGGCTAGCGCCACCACATGACCGGTGGCCCTGCTGACAACAGGGACACAAAGCATGGAGGAGATCTCACAGCCCAGCATGCTGGACAGCTGCCTGCGTTCTTCCTGAGAGGATGAGAAGGACACAGACAATATCAGACAGGCAGAAAGGAGGCTAGTTTGATGGATCAATAGATAAGACGGATTGAATCTTACAGCGCTGATGTCCTGGAGGGAAATAGACTTTTTTTTCTCCACAACTTGACCAAAGCGTCCAAACATCAGCTGGACAGTTGAGAAAGAAAGACAGGGGTAAAGCGACCAAAGGAAAAGGGAGCGGGATGGAGGAAAAACACCAAAATCATGACCAAAAATATTAGAAGAAAATGTCCGTAGAGGTTTGTTTTGGACAAAAACAAATAATAAATGAAGGCTTTTATACATTTTATTGTAAGAGAAAGATATGTAAGACTTTTTTGTCCTCATAGCTTTTCACCCCAGCTATCATCAAGGTTTCACACATTGTTTGGCCTGGGGGGGACACCATGTATTCACCCTGTAATGAAGAGCCTGTTAGTAATGCTACTGCTGCAGCGTCAGCATGGACAGGAGACCCCGAGCGACTCGAAGGAAGCGATTACTTCTCCTGCACAAATTTCTTAATTACAAACCCCTACAGAGGATTAGGAGCTTTTGCATGTGGAAGCTTTATTCTTTTGTGTCTGTCAAAAACACACGCAGGATTATAGCACTTGTATGCTAAGTAAGCTTATTATTATTAGTAGCAACAAACATCCCTGAAAACCTCAGCTCAGTAAAGCAGGAGATGACGGGATCCAATGAATAAAAGTAGGGAATGACTGATTAAGAAATATTTGAAATATGGATGATCAAACAAATATGCAATTAATTAATAAGCAAATGGTCTCAGACGGAACATTAAAGATCTACAAATACAAGAAAATAAATCCACTGTATTTTTCTTTCTCTGTCTCACCGGGAAGCTGATCTCCTCCTCCAGAACTTTGTCTCCAACCACCTAAATGTAACAAAGGTCAAAGGTTACAAACTATTTAAATGTTAGGTTTGAATTTAGTTCCAAATCACAGCAGAAATTGCAGATGGCTATAATCTATCTATGTATGTCTCAGTGTGTGAAGAAAAGAGGTTGAACATTTGAATGTTGTTTCCATGAGGCATTTTAAAAACATATAATGAAAACCAGTGTGATGGAGAGCGAATGACCCTAATCATGTTGCCAAATTAGTTACAAAATGACTCAAGAGCAACAAAGTTGATGTTTTGAAGTGTCCATCACAAAGTCCTGGTCTAAGTCCCATAGAAAATTTATAGGCAAAGCTAAAAAGGTGTAAGCGATTATGACCTTGCGAAACAACACCGGAAACATTTGATTGAAGTCATAAAGTTCAAATAAAAACTTTACCAAAGAACATAGACATTTTTCAAACCTCCACATTTAAGCAGTGTTAAAAATTTGATAATACATTGATGATAATAAAATGGCCTAATATAGGGAAAGCTTAGTGTGACTTAAAGTCAGCCATTTAGAATAAAAACAGTGGTTGTGTGTCATTCATACTGTGTAAATAAAGATTTGGCTGCAGCGGTTCGAGTGTGGTCACCTGGCAGAATAGCTGGTGGTTGTCCTCAGACACCAGCAACAAACAGCAACACTGAGACTTGGTCTGCTGCTGCAGCTGCACAGGAAAAGAAACACAACATCAGCCCAAACTGCGTACACAATCACAAACAACAAAACCGGATTCAGCCAGGTGAGTCCAGTTGTCTTGGTTAGAATTCAAAGAGCAATATTACCTGGAGCTCCACTTTGGCAATATTTTAATGAAGTAATTTTAGGTTTTTCAGATAAAAAATTAAATTAATCCCTATTCCCTATGCAAATGTCTTTCCCCTTTATTTATGTTTATTTTGCTTCCAAGGAGTCAGGCTTTCTCAAAGTCTTTTTAATAGATTTTGAAAAATAGATATTTTTTCAATCATTTTGAAGGTCTCTCAAAACTAAGCTGTTTTTTATTTTTTATTTTATTTACTTCCAGTATCTGACCATATTTACAGGATTATTTTTTATTTTGGTCAGATTTGGTCAGATTAGAGAGAAAACATCTATCATTTACTGTATGAAAAGTCTTGCCTTAACTCATGGGCCTTGACTAGGACTGGACTAGAGTAGAAGGGATTATCTCATCTAAACATAAAATAATAGAAATAAGAAAATATGCTACAGTTTCTGTAAAATAAATACTTTTATTTTAGGACACAAAACTCAGACAAAAATAAAAGGAAAAGCATGTGAATTTCTCATATAAATGAAATGGCATGCATGCCTCCAGTCTTTCTGAGGCTTTTATTCTACCTGCTGAAATTCAACCAATTTACTCCTGTTATGTGGAAAGAGAAATGCTCTATTCACATTCATAGACTGAAATACACTGCCACACACGCACGCATGTACCTACGCACACACACCCTCACCCACACCCACCATTCTTCCCTGTAATCCACATATCTGGATGGAGAACAAGCAAGGCAGGAATAAACAGCCTCTACTGCCAACAAGCTCACCCCCAAGTCACAAACATCAGCCCCTGGGAAGAGCAGACGTATGCGCACATTCAGCAGGAACATGCACACCCATAGACAGCATGTTGCTGCGCCCACACACAGTAATAAACCCCTCCACCTCAATTTTATTTATTTATTTTTCACAAATGCTGTTAATCCCATAAGAACTACTCGGAGCTTTCAGCACAAAACTGATGATTCTTCAGGAACAACAATCTCCTGCTCCCCTTTTGTCCTTCCTCATTTCTACAGCAATAAACAGGCCAAATGAATCACTACTTAAATGAAATACATTTTAACAGTAGCACACATTCTGTTAAAATGTGCAGTCTATTGCTTTATACAAAGGAAAAAGCTGAATTATGAGTTTAGAGGTGTTGGGGGGAGGTGTAGTGCAAGCAGGCTGACCTGACGCTGCACAGCAGTTCGATATCACTCAGTTGGTCTCAAAGAAGCACAGGTGCAGGAAGGTGTGTTTGACTTCAGCAGTTAAGTGGATAAATCACCTCTTATGTTACTTAAATTGCTTAAAACACAATGCATATTAATTTTATCAACTGACAGCTTGTATTAAGCAGCAAACTTCCGTTCAGTCTTTATGAGTGCAAGAAGGAGCCACAATGAATATAGTATGAAAATAATTATCATTGTAGCCCGATTAAACCAGTAAGGCAACAAAACTATACAAGTAGAAACAAGTTGTACAGTCATTTAGAAACACTTGTAATGGTTTCGCTTTTGCCATCAGTAACACAGCCATTATTTTTCCTTTTGATATTTCCTATTTAATTCATGTGCAAAACAAGTAGCTGGCATTTCCTGTGTTCAACAGCACATGATTATATTACAGCCCTGCTGCTTCAGGAAGAGGTAGAAGGATTTTGTTTTTGCTACTTTAAAGGCTAACCTGCTGTAATTCATATTTATTAGGATGTAAAAATGTCACTCCAGCTGATCCAAATACGCAACAGCAGGTCTGACAGAAACAAGTCTAATCCCATTTCTGCCATTGATCCTCACTGGATGCTTTCTAATTCAGGTACAAACATTTTTACTGTTTGATTTACAAATAAAGTTCATACAACCAAACAGAAAATATTCATACAACCTATAAAGAACTCTAAAGTGTGTTAATATAAAAATGATCTTTTAGTGAAATAGCATCATAATATCACACTAAAAAGCATGCTGCAGTTCTTTTGCAGTGGTCTTCGGAGATTTTTCTTCCTTCCTTATTTCCCTCCTCATTTTTTGTGGTGGCCAAATGAACCTGGATCCTCACTGAACCTTTTCTGTCTCAGTCTCAGGTGTTTTTAAGCATTTCAATAACTGCTCTGAATGTAGATGTGGGCGCATTTAGGCAAATAGCCTTTTTCCTCGCCACCATTTTGTGACTCAGCAGCAGATCGATACAGCTCTGCCTCACTCAAACTGCATATTTTCTTTGCCTAGTTTGAAGAGGGCATAAGAGGGACAGGCCTCAGCGCATCATCATATTTAAATCATTCAAAGTTTTTTTTGCACACTGATCGACACTAAAAATGCAGCTACAAATATGTTTATTTTTATAAACATCATTAGTAGAAACACAAATAAGTGTTATTACTTATCTTGTTCATTTGTTCATTCAGCTGCAATAAAAGATTAACTGATAATTTAAAAAGAAAAAAAACTTTTGTATTGGGGGCATCAATAAACGTGGAGGAAGCCGTTAAACACTCTTGGTAACTAAGCTTCCTTGTTTTAAAAGCTATAAATTGTATAAAATAAGTTATCCCAACAGAGCAGCTTTCTGGACATCCGTACAGAGATACATTGGACAATACACAGGCATAAAGAACAACCTTCTCTCTATATAGTCATGAAGAAATCTTGTGCTGTAATATACTAAGGATTTGTGCAGGATAACCTTCAAATAGCCCTCCTGTCTCTGGTTTTATTCCTGTTTCTCTTATATTTCCCCATCTGTGAATAATTCCATACATTTGAATTGTATTTCTGATGATGATGTTCCTCCCTTGCCGCTACAGCACAGCTTCTTCTCCACTGCATTTGATCTACACTTTGTTTTTTGCCTCTCTATTTACAGAGTCTATCTGACTGTATATATAAATATGTGAAAAGGGTGGAGGGGCTGCTCTGTGGGGAGATTGACAAAGATTTTACAACAGAAAGGGAGGAAGAAGTCACCAGTGGAGATGTTTTGTATCTACTGTGCATCTGTTTGTGATGGTGGGAGGGGAAGTGATCTCAGCTACTTACATAATTGATGACTTTGAGCTGAAGAGAAGCGGCATCAAGGTCATAGAGCTCACCTATAAGAGGACAAGGAAACAAAAAGAGAGAGAGAGAGAGTGAGAAAGTGACAAGAGTGAAAAAAAACCCCACGGAGGAGCAAGGGCGAAGCGACATCAGGAAAGAGAGGGAATTCAGATCATGTATGCGAAGGGACAGAGTGAAATCCAGAGAGAGGTGCACTCAGACAGCGAGGTCAGGGAAGGGTGAAAGGAGCTGGTTAACAGGGGGACTAATAACAAAGACAAGACAAGAGATGGAGAGCTGCCTGGACTGCAGAAGAGAGAGCTGTAAAAGTGAAGCAAAGGGAGGGGAAACTGGGGAGAAAAAAGGAAACTCATATTTATTGACAATTACTAGAGAGTAAACAATGTTTATGTATGTGTGCAGGAACAGCAGGAGGTAGTCCACCTCCATTATGCATGAAAATTTAAACAATGTTTTAGTAAAGCATTCTGCTTTCAGACTATGAATCTAAATAGAGCCTCCATGCCACTGGGTCCAACTCTAATAACGCACTCAGTCTGTGACTGCATGACTGCTGTGTTTCTATAAGCTGTATAGTAAAGCAGGAACAGTAAGTTTTTGTGCTTTGACGAGTGTGCATGTGTGTGAGTGCTGCGAGCGTACCACAGAGCTGCAGAATGTTGCGATCTAGCTCGCAGTAGTCCTGCTCTGAGACATTGAGGTGCAGCAGAGCATTGTGGGATTGCAGTGGAGACGGGCTCAGAGGAGGCCTCTGATAGGATGCCTGCACAGCCTGGATGCGAACACATGCCACCGAGGCCTGCAGGGCCATAAAGCAGCAAACACAAACAAAGACAAGCAGCAAAGTCAGCTGTAATAGTTGTTTAACTTTGAGCTCTCTGTGCTTCTGTTTCATTACGCTTCTTTCCCAGATAAAGACAGTCACTGAGCTACTGCTGTCACTGACTCCACAGGCTTTGTTGTTTGTTTATGCCTATATAAAATACTCCTGGAGCAGAACTTTAATTTTTCTTTTGCTGTGTCTGCTTCCTGCCCTTTCAAGTTCAAGTCGGCTGTAGCAGATGGCCAAGTCTGATTCTGCAGGAAGTTTATTCATGTTAAAATTTATTCACGGTTGCTATCTACTGTTGCCACATGATTGATCAAGATGAGGCATAGCTGCAAAATCAACCACTTCTTCTAAGTTCAAATTATACCAACTTATGAATTATTTATTTTTTGCTACATTTAATTTAACATTTATCCTGCATCTTTTAACTGCACAATAAAGAAATAATTCAGAATCAAAACGTAAAAAATAAAAAAAAAACTGGAATAACCTGGTGGCACAGGTGTGTGTGCCTCTAAAGTAATACTATGTTAAATTAGCAATCTTCTAAAGATCAAACCTGTCATAATGCATCCAGAATCTGATGAACTGCAAATAAAGTCCTTTTGTTGCAGAGAGGCTTCAACCAGCCAAACAGGTCTCATTTCACAAAAGTATCAGTCAGAAGGAGGGTAAAAACATTTAAAGAGGCAAAAATTATAATCTATTACTTTAGAAAACATGTAAAAATTACATTATTATTCTATGACATTTCTCAACTCATGTTAAAAAGATAAATTAAAAACTAGGGTGGTGGGCTGCTAATAGACGGACAACAACAATGAAGGCGCTGCAGTAAATTCAGCTGAATTCTGCTTGTGTTCTACAAGTGACAATATTGTCCAGTTTTCTGGACTAAAGACTAATGCTGAAAGACAGAAACCTTTTTCCAGGGGGAACAAAGTGTTAATTTGTGATGAAATAAAACTTCTGGGCCTCTCTTCCAGAAAGGGAAGGGAAACTGGGGTTACAATTTCAGACTGATTTAAGCTCATTTGTCAATGTGAATGAAATGTGAACAGCTCTAAATAACCTTGAATTTCTATCCAAAAAATGAAGGTATTTAGCTGAAAGATGAAAAAGAAAAGGGATTATGTTTATCAGTATCACTGTGAGTCTAAGCTTACAAATAATTTAACAACAGACTGGCTCCACCTGAAGGAAGGTTTTTTTAATGAACCCAGGTAAAAATATAACACTTTTCGAGCTGACAGGCTATAGTATTTTCTTGTGTTGCACTGTTCTGCAAAACCTACTTTTGTCAAACCTTATTGAGTAAAACACCTCCAGCAACATACTGCAGCTCATGTTGCCAAGTTTTTTTCTTTCATTTCATGTTTGATCATGAAACACAGAGAAAAGGGGATCTTACGTGTTTTCCCAGCACATTCAGATGCAGCTCGTCTTGATCTGATAGCGGGCCACATCCCACCTGCAGCACACAGAGACATACACACAACCAGTGAGATCTGAGCAGCACAAAGTCATGGTGTGGGCTGTGATGTCTCAGAATTGATTCTAGGTGTGCATGTTAACTTAAATCAGCTCCCAACAATCTGCTTTTTCACAAAGAAGAGGCTGAATCTGCAGCATTTGATTTTTTTCCCCCTCACCAGTAAGACGGCTAGGACCTTGGTGTGATCCTGATCCAAGATGGGAATTACAAGAGCTGAAAGACAATGAAGTAGAAATAAAATAAAGCTTAAAATAACTGGATAAAATTAATTTTCATGACTGTAGATGTTAATCATATTTGTTCTTTTTCTGTGTTTTATGCTAAAGATGAACAAAGAAAAAAGGAGATAGAAAAAAAACATATAGAGTACACAGTTGATGTCCTTGAGTGAGACTGCTTATTACTTTCATTTGAGCAGCGACAAAGAGATGCTGCTTGTTGCACCAGACAATAAAACAAGCAAGCAGACAAACTCTCTTTCCTGCATAATTATTAACCGTTCATTGGTATGCATTTATTCCCACAACACAAAGCGACTTTGCATATGTATTTTTTTTCGGCCACACATTCCTCAGGTTGTTCTCCGAATTCTTTCATTTGGGAAGCAGAAAAGAGTCTGTTCACACTCATCTCACATTTTTTTCCCCTCATCACAACCTTTTATTGCTTCTGTTAGGGTCCTTTGTATAATTTTGTTGCTCACCCAGCTGCATACCTCTCTCAGTGTAATTATCTTCTCTTGTTAACTACTTCTCTCTCCCTTTTGTTTTTATATTTCCACGCTCTCGGCTCGCAGAGAAGGACCCATAATTACACATTTTCTTCCCTGCCTGGACCCTACATAAAACATTCAGCCGAACCTCTCCTGTGTGCCGGTAATGGTGCAGCGAGGAAGAGCCTGTATTTCTCTGGCAGTTCAGATGGAGGGAAACCGGCACACTCGCACCGCTTCTGCTGCTCCACAGCACTCCTACAACAGACACAGAAAGGGTCTGAGTCAGGTCCAGCAATGCAGTAACACGCATGAAATTGGTCTAAATTAATTTTGTTTTGTCAGACACAGCAGAGACAAAACCTCAAGATGAGGTCTCTCTGGAAGAAATTCATCGCAGACGGAAAAACAATCACCAGCGTTAATAAAACAGATGTGTTTTGTTAATTCACACTCGTCAAAACACTGGTGAATAGAGCTATTATCCATTGTGAGAGGATATTGTATGTTTTCATGGGGAGAGAAGGGATGATGTGCAAGCAGGTGCAATATATTCAGAGTATGAGATGAGCATTTAAAATTTCTCAGATGCACTAAACAAACTCATTCAGAATTGAATAAGTATGGGAAGAAAAAGCATAAGAAATCTAAATAGCATCACTGAAGAACACACAGGTAAATCCAACATTCATGTGTAGCACATAATAATCAGCCCTCTGACAGAATCACACATACACACCTGTGTATGTGATGCGTACGCACGCGCCCACACACACGCACGCGCCCACACACACACATATAAGGCAGCAGTCACTCCATTACATGTCCATTGAGTCTGAGCCCCAACACCCTAAACCACTGCAGGAAATCTCAGCATGGTGCATTGATTTCAAAGTGTCCATTTATTTCAGCTCACCGAGGAACAGTGCACTCCAATCAGAAAATATTCTATTGTGGCAAATACATTTGACCTTTGTGTAATGTATTTGTTCAAAGCAGCTCTGCAGCACAGCCTTGGAGCCGATGCAAACCGGCCCAGCAAAGTGCAAAAACAACCAGCAGCACTGAGAAGAAAACAGATACTAAGTATAGTAATGCTTTTACATAAAAGTTGGGTGTTTTCTATGAGTTTGGGGATTTAAATCTGGTGCATATTTAAGTGTAGATGACAGCAGAGACAATAAAATAATGGCATGTGATTTTTGAAGAACATGTATTGAAGAGGAACAAAGGCATTGGTTATGAACTACAACATCATTCATTGTAGTTTCCATCTATCCTGACCAGTTTTCTAGTTCCTGCAGCTGAAAAACATTCTCACAGCACAATACTGCTGATATCATTTTTCAATAGTCTGGATACTATCAAATACATGAGTGGTGCCCAAAATATAGATTGCTGCGCTGATGGTTGTTGTTCTCAAAGGTTCTCCTCTGTCTGCAGAACAACACTCTGGTCTTTGTTTTTGGTCACTTCAATAACTAAGACTCCTCCCCTCTCCTCAGTTTAGAAGGCCAGCTAATGCTAAGAGGAATCTTGACAAAAATCTCATTTCTGAAGAAAAGTAATCCCACAGCGTGATGCTTCCACCACCATCATTCACTGTGTATAAGGTTTTCTTTATGGTGATGTGCTGAACTGGAGGAGAGCTGCTGTCTTTCAACTCTACGTCTAAGTTAAATGCAGAAAAAGTCTCATTTGACAGGGGTCTGTAGACTTTTTCCATCCGCAGCAATACAAAAAGTGCTTTCTTTGACTGTAGAACTTTGGTTTACTTGCACATGACAAAATAGTTTCAAAGAAAAACAATCTCTGGAGTTCTTTCAGCTGAAAATGTTTGTGGATTAGGTGTGTGTGCCTGCGTGGGTGTGTGTGTGTGTGTGTCAAGGTCTGGTTTATTAGAAAGTGGTTTCGAATCAGGCTCACACCAGATGGCCTTCCACCTATCAGATGGGTTCTCTCAGTGTAGGTAGATGGGGGTGTGTATGCCAAGGTCTTGATAACAGGCTTATATAAGAAAGTGAACTTAAAAAGAGAAAAGTTAAAAGGGTCCTGTAGCCCTTCAAATATCTGCAATCCGTCAATCCATGCAGTGATGATAGATGAGTGTTAGTGAGGATGTGCATGTGTGAAACTGTAATGTTGAAGTCTGAGCTTCTGTCTTTGCATGTTTGCATGGGATCCCATGTCAATGTGCCAGCAAGGTGTTAGAAGCTGGCCTCTTGTTTGACAAACAGACAGATTCATCAATAATGTAGTGCTGGTTTTTGCCAGCCCCTGGGCAGCAGTCACAGCAGCATATGTGCAAAGCTTCAGAGAGAGCACTTAGGAGAGGAGAGGATCGCCATGTCTCGCTAAGGGACAGAGGCGTACAGCTATCTGGGCGATTAGGTCTGCAACGCTTCCACAGGGAGAGGGACTGAAGGTGAAAAAGAGGTGGAGGAGAGACCAAACCACATGCGGCTCAGCTCTTTGAAAGAGAAAAACATGGCAAGCTGTGTGAGTCGGGCAGTGAGGTAGAAAGCTGGAATGGGCCAGTAGATCAAAAAGAGGATTGGGGTGTCAGAGAGACAAAGATGTTCGACAAGATGAAAAAAAAAAGAAGAGATGAAATAAAGAGACACAGCAAGAGATGGTAACAATGAGACACCAGAGGCAGAGAATATCCTTGTGCTTCTAGATGATGGGATCTTTCTTGGTGACATCTCCATCTGTGTGCTGATGATTGCTGATTTCATTCAAGTGGCACCTGCTTTTCAGGCAGACAAAACAGTGTTGTCGCTTCCGCCCTCCTCCCCGTGTTTTGCTGCCTCTCTCGGCATCACCGCCCTGGACGGCGGTGCGGCAGCAAATCAGCCCCCAGCACTGAAAAACATCTGCAGCTCAGTGAACGCAGACACAAACGGTACACACCTGATCTTCCCCTCCTGTGGCACTTCGTACGGCGGGTCGTCACACAGCAGCCTGGAGTCTCCCTCCAGCACGAAGATGCACACACACTCCTGGCATACAAAATCAAACAGAAACATACGCGCACCTTCGTTTGAAACATTAATCAGATTGTAATTGATATAACGAGCAACGAGGCTCATGCATTTGCAGAAGGGTTTTGGCCTATATGCTCCCTGCAGCGATGTCGAGACTGACACAACAGTCTCCATCATTCTGAATATTAACATGAGGCTTTTTCCCCCCCAGGTAATAAATTGAGGAAATTTCAATTGTGTTCATTTGCAAATGTAAATTATATATGTGTAGATGTGTGAGAGGAAGAGAGAGCAAATACCGTGCTGGGGAGCAGCTCCTGAACGCTGTCTCGCAGGGCCACTCGGAGCGAGCGTACATCAACAACTGCTGCCAGCCGCAGCAAGGCATCCTGGAGAGGAAGACAAACAAATTCCCTCATGTGTACTTGGCTGTTTGTTTATGACAAAAAAAGAGAGAAAAGAACAAAAAGCAGGGACCTTGGCTGCCATTTTGTGTTTTCTTTGTAGGTACAAGGTTTACACAGTCAGAACTATTTATTCGTAATGACTTCGCAAGGTTTCAAAGACCTTCTAAGTAATTTTTCTAAATGCATCCTGCTCTGTAGTTGGCAACACAAGTGTCACTCTTGGAACATAAAGTGAACTCAGACAGCAGAATTAGTTTTGCTCTTCACCGCACTCGGCGCTTTGTTTCGATTTGGATCTGTGAAAACAAAGCACTTGAAAATTCATTTGCAGAGTTTGGTAGGCAGCTGACTCACGGAGTTAAAGTGCATGGGAAGTAATGGGCAGCTCTCACAGAAGCACTTAACTTGCACCTGAGTGTATGAAAATGTGTTGATCCTAATTAGAATGGCTGTGCTTAGGATTTGAATGATTAAGCTAATTTCCACACCAAAAACTAATCTCTACCCCAATCCTAAGGTCAACGTGTCAAAATAAAAAATCTGACAATTGGATCTCGAAGAAACTAAGGGAACTTAATTTCACTGAACTGGACACTTTGGAGATATACATTAATCAGGCAAACCATTAGGACCATTGACAGGTTAACTAAATAACACGTGGTTATTTTGTAACCTGCAACTTGTAGATGCAGCCATCAGAATCAAATGGCTGAAGTCTCACATCAGTCATTCAGCTCTGCAAAGGCCTTTGTCATTAATTTCACTCATTTGCATTGAAGACAGGAAGCAGAAAAACTTTGCAAGATAGTAGCTCTATAATATCTCTAAAATCACAGCTCTTATGGATCCTATATGCCTACACTCATCATCATTTATGTAGAGAATAATAATATTATGGCCTGAGGGTTAAGAGACTCTTTTAAAATTTAAACTTTTGAATACTTTTAACCTTTTGCCCTTTTCCTTGAATAAACAAAACTCTTTATGGACAAAATAAAAAACTTTGCAGCAAACATGTAATTGTTCCCTGTTTGTTCTAAGCCAATATAATGTTTTCCCTAACTGCATGCAGCTTTACAAATGCCTATTACTTAGGGTAATACAACATTAGTTACAAGAATGAAAACATACAGCCACCCCCTAATCTCTTAATCTCTTACATTGCATTACCTGAGACTTGCTCTATATTATATCCAGCTAACAAAATGACTCCAGAAGGAAAACTTAGGGGTGTGTTTGGTTTGGTGATGTTCAACCTCTATTTGCACAAACAGCATCCTTTAAATGCTCATCCACCAACAGATTTGCCATGTGCTTCTGGCTTTTGATTTGGGTGATGCGGCTTTCTGCGACGCATCACAAGAAGCAAATAAAAGAGTATCTCTTAGTTGTGTTCGAAAAAAGTTTTCTATGGCTTATTTGTCTGTGTAATGTAACCACAGAAATCATACTGTGCAACATATACGGGTAATGATTTTAAAGCTGGATTTTGCAACTTTTGGTTTAGTGCTAAATTAAAGGGATATTTCAGTGTCAACTGACCTCAGACTTTTCTGTCTATCCATTATGGATGAATGCACCACTGAATATATAGAGGGATATAAATTGAGGCACATTTCCAGGATGCCACTGATTCAAGAACAGGCACTGATGCTCTGTGTGAAATTTCATCTTGTCAGCATATGCAAAAACATTTTCACATCTTTCCCCCCTGTTTATTCTTTACCTGCAGTTTAGATTTGCAACAAAAATCATTGCCCATTGACATCTGAAGCCTGTGACTTACAGCTCTTTATAGTTTCTGACACAAACAGGAACCTCTGGAGCTGCTGCTAGGCTAATTTGCAGTCTTTGCTTGCCAGCTCTGTGCACAAAAGCCAGACTGTTTATACCTGCTCTGACTGAGCAGACTTGAGAGAAATGTATGAAGAATAAAGAAATGAGAGCATAAAAGAGTAGCTCAAGCCTTGGCCACTTTCTTGACTGTGCACACTAATCTGTTGGCCAGAGGGAAAGACTTCCAGAGTCAATTTCAATGTCAAAAATATTTAAAGGATGGGTGATCCAACGGCTTTTTAACTATCTTATGAATATGTCAGTTTAGCGATGCTGTTGGCTTAGTAGTTGTTTAACCATAGAGTAGTTTGCTTTTCCCTAAAACTCTGTTCTTGTCACTGCAGAAAAAAATCCTAGATTATACAGCCCCATCTAAATTTATTGACACTCCTAATAGATTTGAAAGAACTCAGAGCATGATAAAAAGATAAATTTAGCATTGTTTGACAGAGTTCAAATTATTTGAAAGCTTTTTATGCACTATTTTGATGGAAGAAATGAGCAAATTTATAATGAATAGCTATTTAATTGTAATAGTTACTATGCAAATGAAGATCTCGTGTCTTATTTGAATAGTGACTGATCTTCCAGGAAAATGGAAAGTTATGTTTGCAAGTTTTGAGCCATATAAAATTACACAATTGTAGCACCAGTAAATTAATAAAAAAAAATTAAAGGGGGATTTTAAATCCAATGAACAAAAGCACTTGAATGCCTTAGATGTTTCACGTTTTCAGTGTGAAATACTACTGCTAAAAAGTCTAGACTATTCCAAGGATTTTTAAAAAATCTCATTATCTGATGTTTCAATAAGTGTGGAGGCCTGACAGAAAAAATATCTGCTACATGCAGAACCACGTAAACATCTCTACTCTATGAAATAGAAAAGACATGAGCCTTGCAAATGTGCTTTCCTTATGACATTTCACAGCAGACACTTTTTATGCCCTGTGTGGTCTACTTAAATCTCAACCTGTTAGTGTTATCATAAAGCATTATGATTTCTTGTTACCACTGTCTGAAGAAACATCTCAGTGGGACCTCAACATCTGATCAAAGCACAGGAAAAAGAAAAATGAAGACTTAACATCCTGCAGCACTGAAAACTGTGTTCTGAATCTAAATTGAAAAGAAAAAGATATTTGTCTGCCTTGACTGTGAAGACCTCAAAGTATTCATGTGTCTGCTTCCAGGCTTAATGCTTTTAAGGAGAGTGTCCATCTGTCACCTCTGTTTTTCACAATTTTCCTCCCTTTTTTTTAAGTCTCTGTTGTTTCTCCTCCATCTGTGTTCAGTCTTATTTTTCTTTGGACTGAGGGTAAAATGTGAAAGAGAAGAAGTTGGTGGTGAAGAAATGATGGGGCTTCTTAGATAGCAGAGATGGTTTTGAAAATGCCAAATGTGAAGAAGGAATGACAAAAAGGAGAAAACTGGAGAGTGTTGTCATGGCTGCGCACTCGATGCGGGTCATTACATATGATTAGATATGATTAAATGCGATTAGCTTTGATCACTCAATCAGCACGTTGTAATGAAGTTGGAGGTATGCCAGCCCATGTGTGAGCATCTGTATGTGTGGGAGGACGTCAAGGTATGTGTGCGTGAGTGAGTGTGTTGCATTTTAAGTTACGGATCTCAAGATGCTTAGACAAATTCCTGTATGAAATTTGTCTAAGCATCTTGACAAATTAAACAACAAATTAAGCAACTAAACAAAGCACTAAAAAGGGACAAAAACCCCCAAAAGAAAATCTTTTTTTTGATCTCATGAAGTTGTGAACTACGACATGACCAACTCAAAGTATAACTCTTTTGTGTCGTTAAATTTGTCCTTTTGGACAAAACAAAGCACTATAAACATTATACAGAATAAGGAAAAAATCTCAACTTTTTTCCTTATTCACTGAAAACTGCAGCTGTTTTCAGTGCTGCAGGATGTTAAGTCTTCACTTTTCGTGCCATCCTTTGTGCGTCACTGTTTGTGGATGTATGTTGCTCGCAATAAGATGTGTGCCTCTGTAAATGTCAAACGCCGTCCTATGACCTTTCCCAATAATTTCTTGCCATGTACCTCAAACCATCTGTTACATTAATTTACCTGCCTCTCCATCCCTCACTGCACATCCTCTCTCCTACACACACACACACACACACACACCAACAATCAAGCACCAAACACGACCGTTTATTCTTGGTTTCTATTTCCTAATGTCTAAGCAGAAAACGTATCTTTTGCTTAAATTAAAAGGAAAATCTTAAGGCAAAATAGATGACACTAAAATTACGGAATTGTGTCTTTTTAAATATTTTGTCATGTGACAGCTACAAGCCTCGATTTATTTTATGTGAAAGATAAACACAAAGCAGTGCACAGTTGTTAAATGAAAGGAAACGATGATTGTGATTTTAAATGTTTGTTTTTTTTAGTAAAACCTGAAAAGTGTGGTGTGAATTTGTATTCAGACAATCTGAGTTAATACTGTGTCCAAAAACAACAAGGCAAAAACAGAAAGGCTCTGTTAGATTCGATGCAGAGTACTGTATATGCGACCATCAGTTTTCTTAGAACACAATGTCATGCTGGAACCTGAATCAGGTTTAAGGTTTTCTTCCAGACTTGTACTATATTTAGCTCAGTTTTGAAAAGCAAGATGCTGCTACTGGTGTGGAGAGGGTGTGCTTAGGGTAATGTGCTGTGTGGGTTTTTTATTGTATACAATAAATTTTATGTAGGCTAAAAAGTTAAGTGTCATCTAACCAAAGCATATTCTTCCACTTGTTGGCACAGCCCCCAACATAGTTTATGGCAAACTCCAAATGAGATGCGTCTCTTTTCTTTCCTGCCACTATTCTGTAAAATCTTGATTTGTGGATTTGGGAAATAATTCAGATCAATTCAAAAATACTTTATTAATCCCAAAGGCAAATTAAATAATTGTTAAATAATAAATTTAAATAATATATATGTAGCTCTGCGACAGGCTGGCGATCTGTCCAGGGTGACCCCGCCTCTCGCCCGGAACGTAGCTGGAGAGGCACCAGCACCTCCCGACCCCATTTAGGGACAAGGGTGAACAGAAAATGTGTGGATGTATGGATATATACAGTATGTATAGACACTGTAAACAAACATCTCTGTGACTCCTCCAGAGTTACCATGGACCTACTGAATAATTCTCTGATTTATGTTCTCCTCCTCCTGTCAGTTCTGGTAAAAGTCCATGTTTTGGTAGCATGTTTGCCATCCTCCTGACATTTTCACTTTCACTGTCACTACTGTCATTTGAAAGTTCGTCTGGTGTGGGGAGATTTAAATGTTTGTAGGTTATGAGGAAATCATAAGATCTTGCATCTTCTAACTGTTCCTTTTCGAACAAATAATCTAAAACTGCATGTCAATGGGTATGATAATTTGTTTATTTTTAGTTTTTTCCTTTTGTCTGTTTGAAGTAAATAAGTAAATTACATGTTCAAAACTCGAAAAATTGTTTCATAACCCAACCTTTAATCGTTTCCCCGACTTTATTCCTTGTCTGTCTGCTGTGTTCCTGGTGCCTCGTGATGCTGTTTGTTCTCTGATTTCCTCCAACAAACCTCTGAAGCTTTCACAGAATAGTTGTATTTGTACTGAGTTTAATTTAAACGTGAATGGACTCTATTAACTGATTATGTAACTAAAGTCAACTGGTTAACCTGGGCTTCATTTAGGACTGTCAGAGAAAAGAGTGAGTACAAACAAGGTTTAGGTTTAGCTATAAGCAACACTTTTCTTTGAAAAAGTGTTGCTTTTGTGGAAAACAAATAAATGAAATTGCCACTATTAATGGAGACATCTATCAATGATACATTCCAAATATCAAAACACAAGTTTTGCTTTGCTTTATTTTACAAATAAGTGACAATGTTGACACCACGGATACATTTCGCGTCACCATTAATTTATTGCACTGCTTTGGCAGATTGTACAGTCCTCCAGCCTCTACTTATAAAACAATCTGAATGTTAGATTGCAGCAAATGCCACGCTGAGTCACACTGTGACTTGTCCTTTTCTTTTGCACGTCTTCTCATCTTCCCTTCACATCTCTCTGATTTTCCAAATGTAAAAATTCAGTCCTGAACTCTTCATTGCTGCGTTGATCCGCAGGTTCCCTTCTGCTGTTCCGGCTGCTTTCATCAGCGCGAACCTTTGCAGCCGTCTTTATCGGCAGCTTGCCGAATCACTTGCAGCTCTCTGACATTTTGAAGGGTACCTCTAATCGACATGGCCAAACACAGATTGTTCTCAGCCTTGTCGCTTTCATTCTGTATGCACATATTTCCCTGTTTCAAATACTCAAGCCTTAGCTGGTTCACCTTGCATTAAATACTGAAATCTGACATTTTAAACACCACTCTGATCCAAAGAAGCTTTGAAAGAAAAGGAAAAACATTCCAGTTAAAAATCACTAAACCGAGGGGAGCACATTTTTCTATTCTACACCCCTTCTGTCTTGCAAGTTTTCTCAAAATAGATATGCAGTGTCTAATATCTTCTTGCTTCCTCTGCAACAGTTACACTGTCTTTACTCTTCAGGGATCCACTTTAGCTGCAAGCATCTCACTGAAGCTGTGGGACAGCTGGTCCAAAAAGCTGAGAAAGTAGAGCTTAGAGCCTACAGCTAAACTTGTATAGAAATTAGATTACAGAGGCCTCGGCTGGTGCACTGGGCCAACCTGCTAATAAATGTGAATAAGGAAGGAAAACAGGGGGCAAAAATATTCTCCCCTCTTCACTCCACCGCTTCCCTGAACTACAGCAGCCATAAATCTGAGTTAATGGAGAGGCAGCCAGACGTTTGCAGCAAAAACTCCGGGAGGACTCCGGGAGGACATCAGTCTCAGAAGTGCCCTTCTGAGACTGATGTTCTCAACTAATTTTGCAGACAGGGTATCAGAGAAAATCTAATTTTCCTTATATTAGATGTACAATATACTTCAAATAGGAGTAAATTGAGTTATTTTACCAGCACCTGGAAAAAATCCCAAGCTTGCAGCTGTATCTCATTTCTAGATTGTACAATAATTATATTTATATCAGCTTCCCCATTATAAAAAGGGAACTCCAGAGGATTTAAAGACTTTGGACACAGGAACTCTCAAACAACCAAGGAAAGCACAAGAAAGTGAACTGGGACTGTCATGCATTTTAAATAAATGGGTTGCATGTGGAATCAGTTGGAACAGAATAACGACTATCAAACATTGACTGTAGGGTGTTTCGGTAATTTGGCAATTACTAAAGCCCGATGATTAAACCTGCAGTATGCAAGTTTTATAAAAAAAAAAATATATATACATATATATATATAGCTATATATATATATATATATATATATATATAT
>CAEFZX010001895.1:0-78624 GCA_903066825.1 Alfaro cultratus | reverse complement strand
TAATCGGACTTGGCGACAGAAACTCAAAATAGTTCCTGTTTTTCCACCAACAAAATGTTCATCTCCCTCCATTGTTTACATTCTGTCGCTGCTGATTCTGTCGCATAGAGACGTCGGTCACTCGACAAGACGCGTGGAGGAAATACAATGAAATAGCAAAAGAAGGTAGTAACGCACAGTAACGCAAAGTGATTTTGAAAAGTAACTTTAATCTGATTACTGGATTTGAAATAGCAACGCGTTAGATTACTCGTTACTGAAAAAAGTGCTCCGACACTGCACAAGACAAACAGACCCGAGTTGCTTTTTTTCAACCTGTAAAAATGGGCCACGAAAGTAGCTGCCAAAAGTTTGAATGACAAGTTAATGCATGTATATGGTCGTTATTTCAAGACATTTGATGCAGGATACAGCTTGACATTTTTCCAAACTAATTTTAAGCGGTTGCAATGGTGACTGCACATTTCAGACTCCCTCGGCACATTATAGTTTGAGCAGAGCGAAAATAATGAACTGAGATCCCAAATGTAGCTTCTAACCCACTTTTTCAGAAACACCCAAACAATGAACATCAAAGGTTTTATAGAAGTGCATAAGATTCCAGGGTTGACTGTGGAGGAGAAAAGACAGAAAAGTGCAGTCATTGACATATTTCATGATGGATTCAGTTCATACATTTTGCTCATCTAAATTTGTCGGCTGCTTAAATCTCTGCAGTATAGTTTTAAGCATTAGATTTGGTTGTGACCAGTCATTTATGAACCTTGTGCTTTAATGCTAACTACATTCTGTAGTGATGTTTACTGTGTACAGAAGTGAGTAGCGTTTGCTATTTTAGGGTTTCATATCATAACAAGCACAAGAAGCTACACCCAAACTTCAAGGTACCACACAGTGATGTGTAAACACTGCAAACAGCCGACTGGTCAAAAAAAATAAAAGATCTCCACCTGTGGGCATGAATATCAGCGTCACTGCAGCAGCATGCACACGAGCACATTGCCTTGTTTTATGAGGTTGTTTATTTGAAGTCAGCTGCACACAAATCCCAGTTGTGGGATGGATTGTTTATTATGAGCATGACTAATAAATTCAAGCGTATGTTTATTAACCGTGTGTATGGACTCACAGATTGATCAAATTTTTTTCTCAGAAGATCAGAGTGAACACTGCCCTCAATCATTTTGTCCGCTATAAATGCTTTAATCTCATTTAAAACAATAATTGAATTGTGCTATGCTCTTTTTTAAAATCTATGTGAATGACACTGTATATTACAATGCCTTGTGAAAGTGTTCATATCTGTTGGCCATATTTTTTTATTTTGTCACTTTACAATGAGAAACATCAGTGCAGTTTATTGGTAATTTGGGAACAGACCCACATAAACTAGCTTTTAAAATATATTTTATAACTAATAATATTAAATGTGTGGAATATCTCTCCATGGCAAACAGGAAATGTTTTGGGGTATGTCTATGCAAAATAGCTCAAGCTCACTTAGATTGTGAGAGAGAAATAACATCGTTTTTAAGTCTCAATTGGATTAAGGTCTGTCATTTTGACATGTAATTATGTGCTTTCATCGAAACAATTCCATTGCCTCACTGGAAAATGGCCTCCGGTCTGAGTTTAAACTGTTTATCAGGCTCTACTGCAACAGAATTTCTTCTAGAATATCCCTGCATGCACATCCGTTTATCCATCTTCCCATTTAAATTTTTTCATAGATTGTTGGTCTCATGCTATACGGTCACAACATAGATGGTTTTAACAAATAAGTTAAAAAAAACAACAAAAAAAACCCCACTTTTTGTTAATAAAAGTTACAATATTCCAGCTCTAAGAAAAGCTTAGAGTAGAGATGTGCATCCACTTGATGTACGTCAAGCGGATGCATCCACTTCCATATTTCAATGTGAGGCTAAAAGGAGGTGGTAGTCTTACTTTTCTGCTGCATTTAATGTGCTGCATATGGGCCATTTTTTAAATATTATTATTTTGGCTTCATCTAACCAAACCTGCTTCCTTCATATTTACCGGTCCTGCCCACTTGCATTGTGGTAAACACAGGTTGACACTAACAATTAGATGGCTACAGTAGGCAATTTTACTGAATATAAGTAAAGCAAAATAAGCTTTCATAAGGTTTTTATTAAAAATGGTAAACAATTAAATTTTACAGCAGTGTATAATTATTCGTCCATTTCACAATTTCAATGTGCAACACTGAATTAGTTTAGCACAAAACATCCTGTGGTATACATTGAAATGTCCAAATCTAACAAGTCAAAAATGGAAAAGTTCAAGGGAAAGAAATCCATTTGCAAGGCTCTGTGAATTTTTGCAATGTAGTCAAGTAAACACAGTCACACAGGTAAATAGCATGTTTGCTGAAAAAGCAGCTTTGAGCATGCTGTAGTGATAAATAGCTGGTTCCACCCATATTGAGTGAAGTGTCATAAATGAAAAATAAAAGCAGAGTCGAGCCATACTGAGTAGAACTACTCCATATTGGTGCATATTTAAGAAAAAAGGTGCTGCAGACTAACTTATAGGTGAACAACTATGGTTTGAAAGGGTTGGTGTCTTCCAAATTCTGCAATACGTCTGACTGAATTCTTCTCACAACCTGTTGATAGGTTATGCAACAGAAACTCCACCCTTTGGGGGCCATACTGTCATATTTTATTACTCCAATAAAAGTAATTGTTTTCTGTGTGGCACAAAAATAGAAAATTCCTGATATGCCTCAAAGTAGGCTGAGGCATATCAGAACAATGAGTGAGTACAGATTATTACCAGACTATGAAAGAAAACCACAGGACTCTAGCTCTCGAAGGCCAGTGCACTGAAAATTTTAAATGTGCTCCTTGTCCAACATACGTGGATCTAATAACTCATGCTGCACGCTGAATTAAATAATCAGCATGCAGTCAAGTTCTTCTGAATCCTGCTAATAACCTAATTATGTGATTCAGGTGTGTTGAAGCAGAGATGCATCTAAAAGTTGCAGGACACCAACCCTCATGTTTTAATGACCTATACTGGTAACACTGCAAGGTTTATGTAACATCTTGAAAACACATTAAAATAATGTAGAAACCCAAATTCCTACTCAAAACTTTATAAACATTTCATTTTCACACCCTAATTCTGTTTTGCTTTAATTTTAACCTCGGTTTTCCATAGGAGCAAAACCCCTGAAACCTCAGCAGTTCCCCTGATGCACAATTACTGCAACGCTTGATCAGTTCCTGTTATGTTTTCCGGTGTAAAGCAATATAGGCTGCTTCCAGGAACTGAAGGATACTGGAGCCGCAAACCGCAAGAAAGCAGATATTCAGTTATTTCTTATTTATTTTCCAGGGTTTTTTTCCATTAGGTGTAAGGGTGAAAAAAATATCTACCATGGCTCTAAAGCGAAACAAATCACAAATGTGAAATGATCTAATATGCGTCTACATATTACATAGATTCTGTTCGGGGCAATTTGACCCGGCAGTCAAGTTGAAGGGTAAGAAAGGATAAAAAAAAAAAAAAGTCCAATTCTATTTGCTTTCTTGCAATTATGAGACATATTTTACCGCGAACATGCACGCACGCAAGCCCACTTTCTCACTATTCTCTTTACTTCACTAGGAAACTGCGAGAAAGCAGGTGTTCATGCAACTTTTGACGGGAACCTTTTCTGTTCCTGTGGACAAACTCCACCCACACTGAGTGACACTCAGCAGAAGTGGGGCTGGGGAACATAAATACTCTCTGTATGACTCATTTGTCTTGATTGTAATCAGCGGGTCAATTTGACCCAGACCAGTATGTGTGTCTCAAGTTCAATTATAAAGATCACCCATCGATTAAAAAATAAAAATCAAAATCAAATTGTAATATTAAAAAATTTACAAAAGATCAGTTTCAAGGAAATTATTGTTGTTTTGTGTCTAGTTTTTTGTTTTGTTTTTTTTTTTCATTTTTTATGTCCAAATGTTGTCATTGATCCTTAATTTCTGAGAAATAATAATAAAAAAAACATAATTGCACAAATATTCATAGAAATGGTTAGTATTGGAGTTAATAATCAGATACAAAAATGTTTTGGAGGACTTTTTTGGTTTCTGTCACTATTGCATGATTTAACACTCCACAGGTCAAATTGACCCAGGAACATTATTGCTGTACCTCAGAAACGAACATAACAGGACGGTTAAATTGTGACAATATAATATAAAAATCAAGCTCCTCTGCCTTCTCCCACTTCTCCCTGTACTAACTGCAGAAACACACCACTCAATAAAAACAACAAATTAGAGCCAAGGGGAGAATTTTAGAACTGTCCATCACTCTTGTGCTCATTCCCTCTCCCTTGCTATTTGATTCACAAAAGCCTTCTTACCACAACATAGCCTGCCACAAATGCCGAAGCTAGTTAGCACAGCCACCGATGATGACGGATGAGCTTTTTTCCTGTAATGGAAAGTTGTTTTTTCATCAGTGGCACATGAAGCAGTGCATACACAAGGGTGACTGACAGCGCTAAGACCCTCCTCCTGGCTCTGATTGGTTGTTTTTTACTGCAGGATACTTATGTTTCTTACTGAAGCGATGCATTTTTGCAGAATGCAATAACAGCTCAAGGAGGAGATGTAGGAGCTTGATTTTGTCACAGATCAAACTGTTAGGACATGTTGAAGGTTTTAATAAGTATGGAAAAAACATTTTTGTGAAGTTACATACTGTAGTTTTAATTAAGTAAATCAGATGCAAAATAAATTCAAAAGGTATATGCCAGTCATCTAACAAAAAATCATGACATGTAGACAAAAGGAGAAAGACACATTGAGTGGTCTAGTTATTGGTAAGTGAGTGCAATAAGGTAAAAGTGAGCTTGGTGTTGTTTAATTGTTGGATGGAAGAAAGGGAAACTTTATACAAATTTTCTACAGGTACCTTTATATCATTTTAGATCAGTAAACAACCTTTACCATTACCTTATGCAGAGACAAGCTTCTTCGACCACCTGGCTTAAGTAAAATTAGCGACATATTTGTGAAATAATCTTTTGGCCAGAGGTGTATAGTACATAAGCACAACTCTCCATGTACCTGCTGACCTTCGGCCTGGTCTTCCAAAAGAAAACAAAGACACTGATAAAGAATGAAAAAGCCAATCCAAAGTCTCCTCCCATTTCATCATTGTATTAAATCAATAGATCTAGCATTCGTTTTTTCTCACTGACAGCTGAAGTGTGCACTCCTGTCCTCTTTGTTTCTGAAATGTAAAGGAGCCAATTGCTGACTTTTACTGGTGCTTGAGTTTCTGTCAGTACTATCTTAATTCTAACATTAAGATAGAATTAATCTATGTGTGAGGTTGATGTATCTCAACCTCACACATCTGAGATAGATGTAAGCAAGTGGCTCTCAAACTTTTAGGACATTTACCACCTAAAAATGTCTGTTCTGTTTACTTGTCATGCATTCACTTGTAAAATATAACCTGCTATTAGTCTGTCCATCCATTTATCCAGCTATGACACTGGTCATAATTTCACAAAATGGCAACATAAGGGACACACAAGGTTTGCATGCATGCATACACTGATATTTAAAACCAATTTTGGAGCTCAACTTAAACTAATCTGTATGCTTTTTTAAAGTTAATTTAATAAAATATGGTTAATTGGAATATCTTATATGGATGTACTCCAATAGGTGTAATTTAATATGATAGCACATTTTAAAAATTTTCTTCCCCTGGAAACATTTCATTGAGAATCATTGAAGATTATTAAAATACGAAGTTGTTATGACTGAAAGTTGGACAAATATGCCCATCATCATTCTACAAAAATTACAATCAGAATCTCCCAGTTGTTTATCAGTCTCTACAAGTGACTGTAAAAGCTGTCACAAGAAAAGTGAAGAAGTCTCCAGGAATGACAGATGCTTTTGTTTCTATAAATAAAAAGTCAAAAACATACAGACAGACTTTGTTATGTTTGACAGCATGATGCCCGATTTGCATGTCTAAATTGCTTAGCTCTCACAGAACAGGGTATCTTTATTTATTTATTTTGTTCAGGCCAGATATAGTGACGGAGTAGGTGTTTTGTTTTGCGTACTAAAAATGCACAGATTTATATTTCTTCTTACGAAAGTGTTTGATCAGTTGGAAGAGAAAAAAAAAATCTGGGGATTTTCTAACCAATTGAAACACATGCACTCAGTACTGCAGCAGAAGGTTTTGAGTTCAGATGGTGGCAGTAATTACTCACTGCTTCTTTTTCTAAGGAAAATAAAATGTCCTTCACAGGTCATATCGACCCTATCTGTGAAAACAGTCTGTTGTGCTCCAATCTATTTTCTCCACCGTTTCTCATCAAATCAATGGAAACGTGGAGGTGTCTTGTAGGTGTGGAGGTGAAATGTTTATTGAAAACATATCATACTGCAGTGCTACAGTGTTTAACCTATTTCAAGAATTGCTGAGTTTAAATGTGGCTATGATCAAAGAGGGCTTCTTCTTATTAGGAGAAGTCTCTCTGGTAAGAAAGAACAAGACACGATCAAAGCACCTTAAATCCAACTAAACCATGTTCATTTTAATGCATAAATGATGTAGTTATGAGGTTGCAGAAAAATGAAGGACCCAGATTGTAATTGTCCCAAATGTGACCAAATTTGCAGCAGTCATACACACCAAGATGAACACACCATGAATTAGGAGATCTTAAAAAGTGGGTAATTATAGGAAAGCATCAAGTAATTTGCAAAACAAATTAGTGAAATATCAAGACAGAATAGTGTTAAGCAGACATCAGGAGTAAAAAAAAAAAAGATCAGAAAACACTGCAAATCAGAAAATGCATACAAAGGTAGAAAAAAAATCATAAAACAGTAGCTAAAAATGTCAATTGAAAATGTAAATGCAAAGATTAAGATCAAATTTACAAACTGTGGTCGTAGTGAAATGAGTTAAGAGATTGCTTTTACAAAACTATTAATACAAACCAGCAAAAACAAACTTTATAACATGCTTATTATTATTATTTTTTTATTATTATTTTGATATGGCAGGGATATGACACAACATGCATGGGAAAATTAAATCCATTCACAAAATAGAATGTCTCTATTTTTCACTGAAAATGAAAATATACAGCCAGGGTGTTAAATCTTTAACAACCACAATTGTGAGGAGCAGGCCAATAGGGAAAATATATTTTTTTTCTTCATGATCCTCTGTATAATTTGAAATTCAACCCTTTTTTCACACAATAGACTGTAACAAAAAAAAATAAAAATATTGAATCATTGTCAAAATACAGTCTAGCAATCAAGAATTTGCTGAAAAATAAGACATTATTGTAAGTTCTTAATGAATGAAATATCAGCACACTTTCCCAATGAAGGGCACCTTCACATTTGATGCCCATACCACCAATAAAAACCTGGCGAGGTCATCTTCTATCTTTAAAAATCCAATTTACTGTGAGGGCCTCTGGTGCTAAATTTGACCAAGAATGGCAGTCTTTGGTCTCACTCTCAGTCAGACCCATTCCCACTTAAGTAAAACTTTCACTGCATAAAAATAATAAAATGAACATTTCCACGAGAAGCCAAGGGTTTGGAGGATGGGAAGACGCTATCATTACTTTCTGTAATCTGCAAATCAATGAAAATTAGCTTGAGCAGGCTTTTGTTTAAAGACAAATGGAAACACAAAGAAACTGTAAAAAATGTTGCAGGAAAAGGGAAATGTAATGTAGCAACGTTGCATCAATAGAGAGGATGAACAGCTTTTATAATGTGCAATTTATCCTGAGTACACCAGATGCTATAGCTGTAAACATTGTTTGACAGACTTGACTTCACAACAATCTTTTACATTATCCATTCAAATTTGACCAGAAATCATTAAATAAAACTGGAATAATTCCTCAATGTCCATACCTGCAATTCATCATTGCCTTTAACAGATACGCATGTGCTGGTTGGTATGTATGAGCATATAATTTTGGCACATCGCACATTGTCCAGCTTGCAACCTTATAGTACCCCTCCACCGTGCAACGAAGATGGATTATCCTGTCAGCTCTCTTGCACAGGCACTATAAAATATTGTGTGCATAATGAAGCACAAACATATGTGCATATGCATGTTCACTGAATCCTATACCTTTAAAATAACAAACTGGGGGAGGTATTGTATTCTAGGGCATATCCCAAAGCCTATAATAAGAATGAATACATGCTTCTTGCTCTTTTAGGAGCAATCATATATTGTTAAGTACTCAACTGTTTGCCTGAGCTTTTAAATGCACACAAGGTAGTGTTTGTGTGTTCTACGTATTTCTGCAGAGTCTGCTCTAGTAAGAGGACGAGGTTGTTAACGACCTTGAAAGCAACAACCTCCATCTGCCACACTCACTCACACACATGCTTCTTCTGCGACACATCACTGGTTATCTTATAGTATACCATGTTTGTTAGTGAATGTGAGTACAGGTAATCTCACATTTTGTGAGTTAAGTCAATGTTCGCTAACCGAACATTGACTTCTTTCATCATTACACGCAAATGCGTGTAATGATGAAATTTCTACAGCCTACTGAACAAAATCTTTGTGTCATTTTCAAAAAATGACAGTTTAATTTGATGAATGAAATAGATGAATAAACTTGAAGAGTTAACTCAAAGCTAAAAAAAAAAAGTAATGTTTTAAAAGGTGCACAAGCCTCACAACTAGGGAAAGACTGAAACTATTGGAAGTACTGAGCATAGATGAGGCTGAAGAAACAACAAAGCGCTGCCACAGAATTCAACATCGGTGGAAAGCGCCGGTGAAGGAAAAGCTTCTATTGGCTGCAAAAGACAAACTTGATGGGGGCCTGTAGCTTAGCAACGTCCAATTGTAGAAGGTTGGTAACAGTGAGGAGATAGAAAGCCTGCATCTGTGTGTGAGAGAGTGTGGGTAGGGGGCTGCAAGAAAGTGCAAGATTGGTCCAGTGATTTCACAAGTAATAAATCTGGATGCTTGCCTTCAGAGGGGGTGAGCATGGGAGAGTTCCAATGAACGCAAGAGGAAGAGACACTTTACTGGTGTTGTAATAATTATGAAGTAAGAAGCTGATTTTCCGGACACTAACAGCGTCAAGCCTTTTTTAGAAAGTGAGCTAATTAAGCTCATTTTTATCACATGAACTTAAGATTTCTCTAATTTTAACCTTCTCATCACATTGCAAACCTCCCTTTCTCCCCCGAAAGCACATCCAAACTCTCCCTCGAGTCTTTCCACACATGGTTGGAAAGCCTGTTTGTTTTCAAATCGTGCCAAATCTCACCTCTGTGGGAATTGTGCAGCTGCCTGTTTACATCCTCATGGAGAAGGATTTCATTATAAAAATTACTGAAAAAACAAGGTGAATGAGATTAATTGGTGCTCTAAAACAGAAACGGAGCATGAGATTCCCACAACCTCTGTGCCACTGAGAAAACACTAGAATAAAATAAGTAATAAATAAGAAACAAGTTACAGCGTGGCTTTAAAGGAAATGGTAGAACTTTAAAACATCTGTTATGACAAAAATGAGAAAGCAATACCTAATAATGTGACCCACAATGACCTTCTACTGTGAAATGGCACCAACCATAATTTGGTGCCTTACCTAGAACTTTTGTATCATAGGGCAAGGTTTGTTACAACCTGGAAAGGTCATCTGTCAAAGGGCAAAACAGAGACACATGGAAGAAATAACCATGTGCACACGTAGATACATAGTATTTCTACATTATTTAAAGAAGTCAATAAACTTAACTTTCTTGTTTCGGGATAGTAGAAGGAAGTTTGAATACCCTGAGAGGGGTCTTGCATGAATGGGAAGAACATATAAACTCCATGCAGAAAAAGCCTGGGCTGGGATTTGAACATAGGACCTTCTTGCTGCAAGGCAACTAAGAACTTCACCATGCAGTTTAAGAAAATACTGTTTATGCAAGATTACAAGCGGGAATCTAATATAGGACAACACTTCAGTATTCAACACTTTACAAGACTGGGAAAGCAGAGAAATAAATCATCGCACAATCCTCTCTATTAGTAACGTAGTTTTATATATATAGCACATTTTCAGCAACAAGGCAATATAAAGTGCTACATTATCCAGATTACTGATTTATCTGTTGTGGTATATTCTGCTCTAGTCAGATGTTTTCAATAGGACTGAGATTGAGACTTTGTTTGCATTCTTATTCTATCACCAAACTCACTGAGTACCAGTTTTCAGTTTATTGGCAGAGTCAAAGTGCCATGGAGTAAACCATGATGTTAGATAAGTAACTTGGACGCTTGTGGATAAACAACCAATGGTTGCGCAGTTTCGTTTGTTTTGTTGCATCAGGTTGGCTTACAGAGCTATGCTCCTTGGTTTGTGTGGTACTCCACGGTGAGTGCGGTGATGATCACCTGTTGGCTGATGGGAAAATTACCAGATATTGTTGGTTCCATCTAACCTTCATGTGTTTTTCAAGCTGCTCTGTCCAAACACAGCAGAAAGCATTCAAAGCCTTACGTGGAGAGGTTGTTTGTGGGATGTTATATTTCTAATGCACCAGGGATGTTTGTGTTTTTCAGACCATTTTTAAGAAGAGAACAAAAACAGGTGTATGCAACCAGGCAATTTGATTATGTCAAATAATAAAATTATTATTACCAGTACCCTAATCTTAGTAGATTAGGGTATTGGTAAATATGTGCATTTTTTTTATTATTTGTGTCTTGCTATAATGATTTTATTCTATTAAATGGTGTTTTTTCTTGTAGAAGGAACGTCTAGTATAAAGTCTGGAGTTCCTCATGAGGTTTGTGCAGTTTGTGCCTCTGCAGGCACAGAGTGCAATAATTCTGCAGGAAGGGGCCCAGTGCTACATTCTATGTTGTTATAAGTTCAGTTTTATTACTTAGGAAATATAGGAAGTTTTTTTTTTTTTTTTGGACGTATTTTTTAGTTTTGACATTTTTTCTGCAATCACTTGCACAACACACTTTTACTTGCTGGGGAATTAAAATTAAAATCATGTCACCAGCTGAAAGCCTGAAGTTCTGAGTCCTCCTTCCAATGTTTGGCTAAATCCTGCACTAATAGTACTATTAAAATTTTAAATCTCCAGGTATTTAAGAGACTGAAAGATGTCATGCATTCTGAAAAGGTTGCCAGGCCCTTTGGAAGATGAACAGGTACATGGCGTCACAGATCCTTCAATAGACTTTGCAGCAGACAGTGGAAAAACTCACCTGAAGGGATCAGTTAGTGAAAACCTCACTTGGGATGTACTCTGACCAAAGCAGTCAATGCACAAAATATGTGCAAGTTTTTCCTGGTTTGACAGCTGCTGCTTTGGTTATAAACTTACAAAGATTAAGTTCATGGTTTGTTTTGTTTTTTTCTTTTAGCTGAATATATTACATCTTGTATGAGCTACAAATAAAAATTTATTTGACCGACTGATACAAAAGATACTTCACAGAATGTTATTCTGTGAAGTAAGGGTTAGGAACTGTCAGGAATTTGAAATGTCAGAGCAGCTGCACCTCTTTGACATCATAAACTAGGATTTGTGATTTTAAAGGACACATAGCCCCATAAGGTTGCAAAATTGACCCATGTTCTCTGAATGGCAATAGGAAGCTGTAAAGTTATTGGGGTCATGCTATCATCACAAACCTACAGTCTGAAATAAGGTAATGTGAGTTTTTATGAGAACATGACAAAAAAAAACAACCTGATGAGATTTCTGGATTGGTCATTTTCAATTTGAACTGATAAGTCACTGAAACCCATTTCTGAAATTGGTATCGGGTCCTGTGCTTTTTCTAAATAATTAGTTTTTCTTTTAAGCTGTTTAGAGTAAGGTTGTAAAGTGGCTCAAATGCCTATATTTACAGGTACACATGTGCTAACACCCAGCGGTTACCCTGGCCAACTGATGTTTCCAATCTGGGAAGTTTACACTGCTATGATCTGAAACATACTTCCAACAAACAGGCACAGATCGGTTCTTTCATGAATCTGAGTGAGGGTACATTTAGAAAAAGGCTCCTTTGATCCTTTTTTTTTTTTTTCTTGCTCTATCACACTTTGTTTCCGGGTCATATTTTCTTTCAACTTGTTAATGTTCTTCCTTTGTCATCTTACTCTGTGCCATCCCGCCCACCCATTCATGTCCCTCTGCTGTATGTTATAATGCCCTGTCTTCCTCCTGTCGCTGCATCGGATAATGAGGTGATTGTGGCTGGCAGGACACTGCATCAGTGCTTGTTGTGTTGTGGGATGTTATATTACTCTGATACACTGCACTCCTAGCCAGACACACTGAAAATCACAAGTCAACCACAAAGTTCCTTTTACACTTAAAATTTATAGCAGCTTTTGTCCTCCTTCCAGATAAATAATCACAATTGTATTATAGCTCTTTCCAATATTGGGCATATATGCCATGTTGACAAAATGTCTTCATAGTGACCCTGAATTGATGCTGAAAATATCCATGTTACACCCCTAAGCTTGAGATGCAGGCATAGAAATGGCAATAAACCTTTGATATTTAACTTTCTTTAAATTTTATGTTGTGTTTTGCCAAAGAGCAAATAGTTTTGAGTGACAACATTGTTAAAAAGAATACAAAAGATCAAACTGCATTAGATGGTGTTAATACATATCTATTTTAATAGTCTAATTCAAGAAAAAACATTTCCCCTCAACTTCTTTGTCTGATTTGAAAGGTGTTATAACTGTGGCCATTAATACAACAAAGTACAGACTTACTAAATAAAATGTTCCTTACATTAAGGAGTAGTCATTTGCACATTTGTCTGCTTTATTGTTTGTCTTCACAGTTCTTATGTTTGGTCTCGTTATTCCAACTTGACTTGTTTTCCCTGAACAAGGACATATCCAAGTATATAAAATCCAGTAAACACCAAGTTCTTCAGTCTGCTTTTTCAAATACCTGTAAAAGAATGGTTTGTTCCCAGGAGATCAGTGAACTCCAGAGTGGCACTGTGTTTCCACAGTCGACCGTTAGTGGCATTATAACAAAGTGAAAGCAATTGAGAACAACAGCAACTTAGCCATCATAGATCATGTAAAATCACGTGGCAGAGTAAGCAAATGCTAAGGGAAGAGTGTGCAGAGGTCCCCAGCTTTTAGCCAAATCAATAGACCTCTAAGCTTTATGTGGACTTCAGATTAATGTCAGGACATTGAATAGAGACTTTCATGGATTGAGTTTCCAAGTCCAAGCAGCCAGACCCAGACTTTAAATCAGGAAGTGCAGTGGGAAGACTTTAATACAGTGGTGTAAAGCACAGTGACTGGACTCTAGAGCAGCAGAGACATGTTCTCTGGAGTGATGAATCATGCCTCTGTCTGACAGTCCAATAGATGAATCTTGGTCTAACAGTTGTCAGGAGAATGACATTTGCCTGATTGCCTTGTGACAAGTGCAAAGTTTGGTGCAGAGGATGTTGTAATGCGGGGGAAGCTTTTTGGGAGTAGGACTAATCCCTTAGTTGAAGTGAAAAAAAAAAAAAAAAAACTTTAATGCTTATGAATACTAAAACATTTTAGACAATTTTATTATTCTATTTTTGTTGGAACAACATGATGATTATGATGGATAGATTGGAGATGGTCCCTTCCAGTTCCAACATGACTTCATACCAAAATACAAAGCAATGTCCTCTAATGTGTTAGGAATTTGAATGGTCTACATTGAACAACCAGACAGAACAGCTTTGGGTTGAAGTAGAGTGGAGGCTGTGAGTCAGACTTCAGTATCTGACTCCACAAATGATCTTCTGGAATAAATAACAAAAACTCTCTTCTAGACCTGGTAGACATGCTTTCCAAAGCAGGTGAATTTGCAAAGGGTAGGTCAACTCTGTATGAAAGCATTTGCATTAAAACATGTTTAAATAAAAAATAAAAGGGATACAGTTAAACAAACTATTTCTTTAAATACAAACAAAAAAATGGAGCTGTTCTTCTTGTCTCTCATTTTTCAGCTTTACTGTTCAAATGTGAAAGGCCATCACTACCCATAATACATTAATTAACGTTCTTGGCTTGAGTATAAAAGATTACAACAAGGGAATACACAATGTGATGATAGCATTGTAAGAAGTGAAATAAAACAGTATAAACATAACTTGAATTTCGAGGTCAGCAAACGCAGGCCAAGCTGACCTTGGAAAACTTTTAAAGACCCGACGATTGATGATTGACCCGACTGATGTTTCCATCAGTGTTTTACCAAGCCAGAAAAACTGGTGAATGAAAACAACTGCAATCCCTGAAAGCTTTCACCTCCGTATCTGTGACGGTTTTATGTTTGAGCCATCCATTAGCAGTTTGCCCTCACTGTGATTTACAACTAAATACAGTTAAATCTATTACTCCAAGTTAATTTTTTTCACTCTGGCTTCTTTTGACTGTCTATCTTTGTCCTGATTATGTGTATTTGCACACATTATCTATAGCAAGACCTCTCAAAACCTCATGAGATTAGCTAGTAGATTTCATCAAACACAGCCCATCCTGAAATATTAACTAGAATAGACATTTTCTATGTCTAGGATTTCCCTGTTTCTTACTTGTTGTTTTTCATTTGTGCTTTCTTTATTCATTACTCTTATTTTTATTACTCTTGGCTGCTTTGATTTCTTTTATACATTTACCCAACTTCCTATCAATTGAGTTTTTTGTTGTCTTTCCCTTTTTCACAGGTTTTCTTTGATAGATGTGTCTTCTTTTCAGAGAGCTGTAGCTCATACTTCTCATTATGCAATTAGTTATTTGGAAATAATAATTTACTAGAAAAGGGGAAAAAAGAAAGTTGGAGTGAGAGGGTTGGAAATGGGCAGAGGAGTTGAAATGCTAGGTAGGAAGATAGAAACACAAGAGAGCAAGAAGAACAACTGACCTATAAGCACAAATGCAAACAAACACATAAGATGATAAAATGGAAAGTAAAAAGATAATTTTGTGTTGTTCACCAGTCATTTCTGTGCAGCTTTTACCATGCAGGTGTTTGGTGTAGAGGTATCACCCATGAAAATCACACATACACTGTTTTTCTTTCTCACACATTGTCACCAATGTTCAGGGTTCTGCTTTAAATTGATCCCTTTCAATGGAAAAACACACAGAGAGGTGCATGATGTGATTAATATTGTGCAGTGTTTATATGGTAAAAAATGGTTTTATTAACGTGAAAAAATATATATTTTCTGGCTTTTAGTAGCAGAATTATAAAGAATTATATGGCTGCTATAAGTCTCACCTTCAATGACATATTGGGAATCTTTAAGTATTGAATGCTTTGCGAGAAAATCTAATAATTTGTTTATCGATGCAGAAGGCATCTACTTTGACAGTGTGGAATAATAATACCTGTGGGTATTTACAAGGATAAGAAGTCTTGTCTTTGAATGCAAGTGTAATGATGCAAAGGAATAAATGAAACTCTTTCTTCCATGAGGGAATAAATAAAGGAACAAATGAAACTATTTTTTCTCAGTCAGTCCTAGTTTGGTGGAGTTTTTGCTTTTACTCTTCACTGTTCAAGTTTCTTTCAAGTCATATTACCAAGATTGGTTAAATTTTGTGTGATGTTCACTTACTAAACATCTGCCTGGGAGCTTATTCTAGGCTTTTTTGTTCTCCATCATCTATGGGTGGATTAATTTAACAAGGACACATTTTCTTCTTTTTAAAGTCTAAACATAGAATATACTTCTTGCTTATTTTATGTGAAAAACAGTTCTGTTTAGATAAAGGTTTGTCTGTGTTCACCCTACAAATGTGGTTTTGGAATTGCTGTATAAAGATTGCCCTAATGAAAGTTTTTTTCATCCCACAATGATTTAACATGACTCCTAGTCCAAAACAGCAGACCCCCCTCCCTCTTTTTCCATTCAAGTAAATATATTTAGCCCAAACCATATTTTGATGCAGGTCAGCTTCAAAATATGGTTGTTAGCACCAGCAGACAGTTGAAAAACTTTTGATTTCAGATAATAGTTTTGCAAGAACACAAAAATAGGCCATGAAAGACATAGAAAGCAGTTTGAGTCTGCCATGGACTGGAATATGTCTAGTATCTCATGCGTGCTAAATGATTCCTACATGAGTAAAGCTAAAACTCCAGACTCAAAATTGAAGAGTTCTTAATCTTCTTCAGGCAAATATAAATACAAGTTCATATTATTGATGTGTAGCAGATGCTTGTACTGTGATTAATTTAAAAGTTATATCACCAAAAACTGTAAATAGAAAGGAAAGAATGAACAGGCAAATGGACACATGATTGAGTAGTTTAGAAATAATCACTGGATGAATTTTAACGTTGTGCCTGATTGTTGTTTCGGATGTGTTCTAGATGACTGACTACATCATTGTTGTAGGAGCATCTCGGGTCGAATCTACAAGAAACTGTAGGTTGACACTGTTAAAACCCGGACAGTTACAGTCTGGAGTAACAAGATAATCATGACTTGTGCATTGTGTGCACACAGTGTATATTCAATTAATATCTGCTTTGCTGAGACAGCACCTCATCTGTATAATCATGTTTCACTGCAGCTGTTAGGGTGTGAAATTTCGCCTGAGCATCAAACATCTCCTCAAGCTGTCACCTTTCAGATGAAATACATTTATACATATAGCTTTGGGAAATCATGAAAGTAAGATACATCACTCTATCTCTGCACATCGACTGGTGCTAACTCACCAACATAAGCTGTAATGTAACTAAATTTAGACTTCTCCGATGTCCTTTCTGTTTGATGAACATTATTACTGGCACACTCATACCACCACTATATGTGCAATTAAATACAAAAGCATATTAAATAATTTTCTGGACCACCTTTTCAAAGAGGCGAGAGGAAGGAGATGACCTGCACAGGTCTGCACTTGTCAACAAGCTCATCTCACTTACCACAAATAGAACAATCTTACACCTTAGCTGTTACTCAATTCAGTCAAAAGACTAAGTTAATTAGAATGTGGAGATTCTAAATCCCCCTTCATCACGTCGTGTACAACTGCTCTCAGCAAACATGCGGTTCCACCAGATGTTTGCCAATTGCTGCTGCCACTAGTCTGAAGGACTAGGGGCAAACACTCATTCAGATACTCATGAATGAGTCAAAGCAAAATATCAGGTATGTTGTTTTGACTACAAACTTGTAGCTCAAAAAAGTTGATTTTGCAAAATACTCCCTCTTTAACCTTAATTTTTGCAGCAGGTCTTCTGTGTCTCTGGGTCAAACAGTAGCAGAATAAATGGTGTGGTGCCACGGGGAAGTGTACCTGCATGCAGAATCTTTTATTGTGACACTGCTGTTATTTATGTATTTTACTAAGGTGGTTTGTTTGCATTTCTGTGTTTCAGGGCCTGGGGCTATGCTGACAGTGGTGACCCTTGGCCATGTTATCTTGTTTGGTGTTTCTTTTTTTTTTTTTTTTTTTTTTTTTTTGGAGCAACCCTTTTTGCTTTTGGTTGCTGTGTTTTTGTAATGTCTAGGGTGATTAGCCTTTTCTTTCACTGTATGTTGTCCCCCTGTACCTCACAACTCCCTTACTGGTAAACATCAGTATTCCCTTATTTTTAAAATGTATTTTAACCTCAGCCAAAGTCCTAATTGTTTAAAATGTAATAAAAGCTCAAACAATGTTCTTTATTATATTATACTATTTTTTTCTCATTTTTGGATGTTGAAAATTAAATCATAAAATATTTTTAAGCCTTAATTTATGTGTTTATTCTGCTATCCTCTCTTTCCGGTACATGTCCAGGTGGCGCTGTTTTGTTTTATTTTTTTTTTTTACTTATTTTAGCAAATTTATCTGACTTAATATCATCCATTATAACAATTTCTCATCTTTAAAGATAACTATATTGCCACACAAAATATACAAAGGTATAACATATCACACATGATTGAGGCTTTTTTTTTTTTTTTTTTTAAATGCATCTTTTAAGCTGCTCATGGCAGATAATCCTCCCCCTTTCTGGCAGACACAAAACTAGGTTTGAAGAAGGCAGTGAGGGCTACAAACAAGAAGAAAATAAGACGGTGGTACAAATTGTTCTGCCACTAAAATGAAATCATTTCTCTACCTACTTCCAAGATGGCGTGAGAGCCAGAGCTAAAAGTCCATAATAGGGTGACTTCAGTAAGTGTCTGGGGCAGAATTACAGTACGTGAATGTCTTCTGTCTCAATATTCTCTTTCTCTCTCTTTCTCTCAGCTTCAACTAAATATGCAAAATTTAGTTGAAGAACCATTTAGCTGCCAACCAAAGCTGCATCATGTTAATTTTTCCAACAGACAGGTAAATTACTGCAGCTCAGAGTGCAGAGTGAACAAATTTAGGACATTTGAAGTTCTATAATTATCTTAATCACTTTTCTTATCAAACTGGATTAATCTTCATCCTGCTGGTTTCTGCAGCAGCACCAAACAATGTAATAAAGATCTCAATTTTCCCTGACTTAGTGCCACAGCCGCCAGCCAATGCATCTCTGCGTATATTTAACCTGGGCTAATGTGTTTATGCAGTTTGCCATGTTTAATGCCTTGAACGGGACCGTTTCTGGTTTCCAAACCATGCCTTGTTAAAAAGGATTGTTGTTTGCCTATTAAAATGCAGTTAAATTCTCACTTGATGCGTTTGTGGTTTTAAAGTGAGCTCTGCACCATTGAGCTTTTTTTATTTGTTCGAGCCGCCAGAAAATAGCTTGGTTGAGCACTGCAATGATAATTTTGTTACATGTAAGTTAGTAAGCCAGTACTTGCACCCGTTGAGCACCAGTTTGTTCTGTGCTGAATCTGTAAAAACCTGCACACAGTTGCTACACGTGAAGTAAGTTATTCATGTAGCTGAAGAGAAACTGGATCAGTTACTTTAGTTGCATAGTCACAGTCGGAACAGGTTGATTTTTATTGTTCACAGTATTTTGTATTGTGCAGTTACTTTTATATTTGAGGGACACCATTTTAATGATAGCACAGATACTAGAGTAATTGATCATCAGATGATAATTAAAACATATCATATATTTTATGATATTTTACATATAATCATAAACATACTTTTGTTTGAGGTAACTAAATCTGTACACAATGAGAGGTAAATGTCAAAGCACAGATTCAAGAACTTCAAGAGATACTAGAATGTCTTTACAAAAATTTGTAATTTCTTAGATGAGCAACACATCACCAATGAATAATTTTATAAGGTATTGTAAATGAGTGCATTGTAGTGTATATGCAAATAGAGGATAGTGTATAACTATAAAGTATGTGTAGCATGAAGAGGTCACTAAATTCCAGAGGTAAACAGAAATTTAAATAGAAAAAATTTAATAATGGTGAAGCTTTAATAAACGTTTAATTTTTAACATTGTGACAAAGAGAATTATGCATGTGAGCATGTATGGAATCATATTATATACCTGCATTTTCCAAAAGAGGTTCTTTGAACTGTTAATTAGAAATAAGAGTCTTCAAACCGGAAAATGCAATGCAAATGTAGTATAAAAATCCCACAGTTTCACACAGAGTCCATTTTGCAGTAGCACACGCTTGGATTCATAAAACACAAGAAAAACATAAACATTGCCTACCTCTATCTGATATGGTGTGTTAGACTAGGACTCAACATGAAGATAAATTGCAGCCACAGTGACAGGTAGATGGACAGAAAAGAGGAGGGACCGAGGGAAATGGATCCAAAGCCCTTTGAGAAAGAACAGAGAAACATGAACATGGTTAGAGCTAATAAAAGCCAGACATCCCAGTGGCTTTGTAAAACTACCTCAGAGTGGGTCTCTCTCTTTGCCCCCCACCTATTTGTGGGACCTGCAATACATCACTGGTAAACTCTGACATAAACGTTTGCTGTTTGGGTCACAATAGGTAAAACATTACTGCACTTGCTCCTTTCATACATTGATGCTGATGTTCAAAGCACAAGCATATCAGCCATTTCAACACAAAGTTTTGAAATTACATTCTGTGATCTGCATAAAGTCCAGATGTATTGCAATACTTTAAGAACTACTTCAATCATCATAAATCTCAGTCAGGACAAAGCTAATTTCTCCTTATTGTTAATTTATGGTTATCTGAACAGAACTCTACACATACTAAGAGCTAAGATAAAACTAAGTCTTCAATTATGTTCATAGAAGGAAGAACCCAGAAGCCAGAATATAATATGAATATTTTACCATCAACATTGGAAATATTTTTGAGTACCTTAAAAATTGTGGGCACTGATGCGAAGAAATGTGTCCCTCTTTTAAACCATCCATCCAATATTGATCAAAGCACTATTAAAAGGAAACTGACAGTGTGTGCTTTTTGAGTTTTAGTGGAGTGCACACAATGAATTACACATCAAACAGGATGAAGGCATTATGGCATTCAGTTTCCAAGCTGTCTGAGCTAACAAGCCAAAGACTATTAGAAAATTATTATTACTCCTATCAGGGATCTAAAGCGGTCTCATTGCCGATTCATGTTGTGAAAAGGTGACACAGCAAAAGGACAGCTGACATCCTCACATTCAATGTGGCAGTCAGCACATAAGTAACAGATGGCCCCTAGCTAATAGAGTTTATTAACTTTGCATAAAGAGGAGGTAGATAATTGCGCATCATAAAGAAAAGGTTAGGGTGGTAAATATATCAGCAAGTGTGGAAGAAAGTCGTGTCTGCACACGAATTAAAGGGAGCAGAGATAATTTAATAATTAATCGCTTCATCAAATCTAGATCAACAACAGTTTGTTTTGGAAATAAGATTGTGGGTATATGTTTTAGTTGTGATTTTCTCTGAAATAATTTTAAACACATTTTTTTCCCCCTGGCGTAACCTGAAAATGTGCTTTTTTGAGAAGTAGCAACAACTTCTGTCAAAGTCTGCTCAAAAACAGAGGCTGTTTTAAAATTATAAAGTACTAATTATCTTTCATTAGAGGCATCTTCCCCCCTTAACAGTCTCATCTTCTATTTATGTGGGCTTTTTGCCTCAACTCTTTGTTCTATCAAAACAATACCCAAGAGGATACTTGGCAGCATGATATCCTGCTGCAGTTAAGTCCCTGGTGGCAGGTGCTTCTGGCTTCAATAAGGTACATACAATTATTGTGCTCTATTGCATGATGACTTTCAGAAACCCTAGAGTTTCATTACAAAAAACTACATGTCAGTTTTAGCAGGGGAAATAATCCCATCGGCAAATTAAAATCTTAAAATCTCCTTTTAGTAAAAAAAAAAGCCTATCCTAATAATTTATAGTAGTAGGGAAACAACCAAAAGCACACCACAGTTAAGAAGGTACAGTAATTAATGACATTTGCAGATTTTTTTTTTTGTCACCATGTGCAATGTTAATAATACTAATGCTGTTAATGTGAGTTGGATGGAGTCTTACTGCAATAGATGGTCACACCTGACACACAAGGTAGCAGTCTAATAGCCCTGTATACATTTTACTAACCCATGTTTAGTAAGGTGCTAAAATATGGAACATAAAAAGCAATATAATGGCATATGACAATAGGTGGAAAATAGAGATTTGTTTTCGCTGATATACTGACTATCTTTAAAAGAGAGGCAACAAAAAAGTCTGATTTTCAGCTTGTCCAGCCGTGACTGCAGAAAATCCTCTTGGGAACTCTTCTTCCAAGCAATAAACTTGCCATGCATTATTGCTGCAACATTTAGATTAGAAGTGGCTAAAATTAGTTAGTCAAAGCTATGCAAAAATGCAAAAAATATTCTCCCCAGTTTGTCGATGCACTTTCCCAGTCATTAAAAGCTACTCTGAAACAAAGCAATGAGCTGCTGCGGTTAGAAACAAAAGTAAATATTAATGGACAAACATTAATTTCCGATGTCCGCTTTGTCCTTTTTGTGGTCATGAAGAAACGGGAGCTCATCCCAGTTCAGAGACTGCCAGTCCATCACAGAGGCTGGCCAAGACAAACAACCCTATGCTTGTTAAATAAAAGTCAGGGGAAATACTGATAAATTACAGGTTGACAACTCTGATCTGGTGCATTTGTCAAAGTAATCAATTTATCGGCTCTGAGGACATTTATTTTAACCGCCTTTGGGCTTTGAACATGTCTTTGAAAAATGTATTATTGCCTCATTTGAACCATACACTACTGAATGATCTCAAAAAGGTATTGATATTCTGCATAGACCCCTGCTATTTTTAGAGGCTGCCCCTCTGCACAAGATATGTTATGTGTTACATGCTGACCTGCCAGGAAGCTTGGAAGTATTCAGGCACTAAGGAGTGTGTGAGAAAAAGAAAATATGGAAAACTGTATATGCTGTATGTATATGTGGAGGAGAGGGATAGATATACTTGTCTACATGATGGACTACGATCCTCAGATAATTCTAACTTTAATCATGAAACCTAAAAGAAACAACAACAAACGGTTTTATATAAACAAACAGCAGTGATACCTAAAGTGAGACCCATGTCTCCTATTTTACCAAATGCATTCAAATACGAAACAATGAATTGGCAAAAATGCATATGTTTTTCTTCAAGTATGTTTGCTCTACATTCTTCCTCCCCTCCTTTTGAAGTGCTTTAACATAATACAATATGCTAATTTGTTCTCTTTGTCACTGTCAAGCAGGTTAGTAGTTCCTGGCTTAACCTTCTGGGTGTATGTTTGTTAGCACCTCAGCGATACTCTGTGGTAATTCCAAATTGCATACAATATAAGATGCCATTTTTTGGTGATTTTTATGACTGTTTCTTTACTAGAATAATAAAGCGATAGCAAGGTATTTTTTTAAATACTTAAATTATAAGTATGCAAAAAATTATCTCCAATTTAGGTGCAAATTCAGATGTAAAATGCTTGAACTTGTCAGAAGTATAACTAATTCAGTGGGATTCTGGAATTGTTTATTCATATTAGAGTGTGATAGTCCTGCTGTGAGTATTGGTTAGTGAATTTATTGACTTACTAAACGGATAATAAATGATAGGCATTTAAATATTTAAAAATTTAATCAGAAATAAGGATAAAGCACTTCAATTGGAAAGGTGAGTGATGTGACTTGCTGGTCACATCATTCACCTTCAGTCTCCAAAAACAGTTTTTGCTGGACAAGAGATGACAGAGCACTTCCTGAAAAGTGAACATCTAAAGAAAAGCTACAAGTGGAAGAGCAGTGCCTTGTATACATTTCCTTTAGACATCAATTGCAACCTCATGGATTTGAATTAATACGTTATTCAATTAAAATTCAAAGACACTTGATATCAAAGTGAAATTAAATGTTGTAACACCTATTATAAAATTATCTTCAACGAAGTGATTTTTTAAAATAATTTTTTCACATACAATATTAGCTGCTGTATTTCTATTGTGGAGTAGATATATGGCAATATTTTTGATAACAAGTGAACTCAAAACTTACAGTGGTCTACGCTGAGGATTATAGACAACAGTGAACTTAAAATTAAAGCAAAATCCACACAGAGACAGAAGTGTCTGACAAGCTTGTAAATACTGTAGAAAGAAAGTTAGTGCATCAGGAATGAGTGGCACCTGTTTATGAATGAGGAGAAGCTGTCGCAGAGCATTAGTGAGAGTAGGAAGGACAAAGCAACTACACAAAAAGAGAATGAGAGAATAAATTAACCAAATAAAAATCAAAGTATCAAGAAATAGTGTAACCTCTAAATAAGAAAGCATCTGATTTTTTTCTCCTCCAAATATCCCAAGTACAAATTTTACTATTACATTACATATATTTGCTGCGCAAGATAGATCACTGTATATCTTATCTTACCTTGGCTTTGTTTTAGCAGTGTATGATTCCTGTGTTAAAGATAAAAGATAGATTTGCTTTCACTGCTTCTTTTGAGGTGCTCACTTTCAAATGCCATCAAAGTGGATTGTGCAATGTGGGAAAAAGAGCAAAGCTTCTGTTTACAGCATCATTCACAGTTCTTCACAGCTCCATGCTGCATGCTTCTCTACAATTACAATGGTATGGCACTTTTTCTAATATTTTGAAGTGCAGACAGAAGTCTGTATCTATGAGCCAATTACTTTTTAATTGCAAGTCTGGAGACAGTGACACAGGTGCAGCCAGAGCTTGTAGGGAGTTTATGTATGGGATCCCAGTGCTGAAATCTGTGCCCAATGTGTTGGATTATGAGCCAAGTGAAACATGTCCTTGGCATAGAGAGGACCCAGTGATGTCTTACCTAAAGTTATATTATAAGTGGCTTCCTCATCTCATAAATCTCTAGTTTATCAAATAGGTTGCTGTCCTAAATGCCATTGTTTCATTTTCATGTCTCTGGACAGTATTTTCAGTAATGGCACTAAATTGAATTAATGATAATTAACCAGAAAATGTGATATTGAATATTTTAGAGAGGGAGTGTAGATGGAAGATGGAAATAAATGATCATTTTCATTTTTTCAATGGGGACACTTGTTTCCACAGACAAAGTTTCAGTGTACAAATTCACTGTTCGAAAAAAATAAAATAATTTACTCAATGTGCATGATCAAAAGTGACAAACGCGGGAAAAGTTTTTGGACTGAAAACAAGAAGTGTATATATTGCAGTGCTGAGGAGAAAACACATGACCAAAATAGCTACCGTCTATAAAAAGAAACAGTATGTGAGACTAAAACTGCTTCCCAAGCACATTTGTCTTTCACTTGGACTCATGTAATTTATTATCCATTAAACCAACCATACAACATCACCACTATAACCTTTCTTCAGATACAGTTTAATGACCAGGTCACCATAATCAGATTAATTTTGGTTCCTTATTACAAGGGCAGCTGTTCTGCATCCAACCAATGCAGCACCAGCATATCGAGTTAGAGATACTGCAGCAAAGAAAAGCTCTTGTTTCAGCCTCAACCCATTTACTTATTAGAGTCACATCACTTGACCTGTTTTAGTGACTGAGAAAATTGGCGTGACTGGTCCAAGGTAATTACACAGAGAGTCGGGTAAAGATGCTAGTCTAATTTACTGAGCCCCACAGTGGAATGGAAAAGGTGGTCAGCAATCTTTTCCATCTTTCCATGTTATCGTCAATGCACTCAGATAAATTGCTTTGTCTATTAAACCTCCGCTGTAAAAATTCATCAATTTGTATCTCATTAAAATCTTCAAGAAACAGGAAGCGATGGTGATACATTTGAGGAAGACAAATCTGATTCACTTGAAGTCAGCAAACCAGACTACTGCCTTAAACCATTCATTCTACGTGGCAATGAAAACAGCAATACAAGGACAGTCCAGATTAGTGGAACATAAAGACTGAATGCTGATCTTGCATGTTTAGTTTTGGTTGCAGGATAGACAAGAAAATTGATACAATAACATCAGGTTTTTAAAAGATTTATGTCCCAGCGAGATCTAAAGAAACTCATCCATGTATGTTTCTCTAGTCACATTAATTACTGCAAAAATCACTGCATAAAAAGTTAATCAAATAGCTGCAACTGATCCAGAACAGTGCTGCTTGCATTTTCACTAAAACTAGGAACATAGAGCAAATCATCCCAGTTTTAAAGCACTTGCATTGTGTCCCTGTAACTCAGAGAATAGATTGAATGCCTTAGGACCAAGATACATTAATCCTGGAAATGTTCTCTAAGTGGTAGAAGACCGACTTTGTCTTTATGTGTCTTTGATGAGTCATGTCTGAGTCCATCACTACACCCTGATTTATCACTAGTTTCTAGCTATAATATTCGTCATAGCTGCAGCTGCATGCTGACTTGAGCATTCCTGTTTTGGTCCAAACATGACATCTTCGTTTTTTGTTTCTGTTCAGTTGGGGAAAGTTACGACAGATCAATGCATTGATTTGTTCTAAGCTTTTGTTCAGTGCCTGGATGGGTTTGATGTCGCCTGGTGACATTTTTATGTAGAGCTGTGACATGGGTAGTCATGTTAACTTTTTTTATTCTTATTACTCATTATAACCTTAGCTAGCAATAGCATGTAGATTTTAAATAGCAGGGGGCCCAGGATTGAACCCTGGGTTACCCCACATGTGATGTCTGTCCACCCCAATAACAAGTTACCTATTGATACAAAGAAGCCCCTGATTTTAGGTAAGATTCAAATTTGTCAAGTAGAGTATCAGAGTACAACCCAGCCTGCGGTTGTTTCAATAGAATGGGATCATCAACAGAGCCAAGTGCTGTATTTTTGTGGATTTCATTGAACACTTTGACAAGGGCAGTCTTTGTATCTTGATGAGCAGGCAAACAGACTGAATCTGAATGTATGAAATCTGTTCTTTATTTGTTTTCTTGTTGCTATGGCATGTTTGCATTGCTTATAACCTTGACTGACAAAGATTAATGTTCATATTTACTGTGGTTCCCTTGGTGCAGAAAATAAAGACCTATGAGAACTATGAAAAAATTTGATACTTTAGAAAATATGAAGAAAAGAGGTTGCCATGGTGACTGCCACTTCAGCAACCTTACACATTGTAAATATTGAAACAGTTACAGTAGAGGTAGATTTTCACAGCAGAAACAAGACTAAAAAAATCCTGATCATAATTACTTTGATGTTGCACAACAAAACATGAATGCATTTTATTGGCATTTTGTGAACCAACATAAAGTTATGCACAGGTGTCGAGTGAAAGGGAATGACACATGCTTTTGGATATTTTATGAACAATTTCTGAAAAGTATAGTGCCCCATTTAACCTCATGTCCATCAAAATAAATAAAATCCAGTGGAACCAATTGCCCACACAAGTCAGCAGGTGGCAATTGGAAAGCACTGTTGAAAGAAAGAAAGCTGTAAGACGTCCTTTTTAAAAGCTTCCATAGGAAGCACAGTAAACATGTGGAAGAAGGTGCTGTGATTATCAATTGTAGATGACTAAGAACACACTCTAAAAATGGTTGTGGTTATACTGTGAGAATTTTTTATTCATTCTTTTATCAGGGGCATGAAAATTTGTTTGTGATGACGATAACATGGAGAAAGCTAAATATGCCAAAAGACTGAGGTTCACCCTCTGGTGAACTGAAATTAAAGCATATTCAAGTGTTACAACAGCCTAGTCAAAGTCAATGCCTAATTATAATTTAAGATATGTTACTAGAGTTAAAAAACAACACAGGAAATCTCCATTCAGTTTAATTAAGTTGCAAGTCTCTTGCATTAAGAGTACACAAGTTTTTTGGTATCTAAATGTGTAAATTCTATGTAAATGCTGAAGACACACTCCACATAGTTTCCCCAGAGGGTCTTTACACCAACACACCCTATTCTATTCAGATAAATATTGTGACAAATTATTGCATTGATTTGTGGCCATTACCTCTCGTCCAGTTGAATAATGGCCATAAAAAATATACACATTCAGATGATAAAATATATTTTAAGGAAAAGAAAACAGCTGATGCCTCAAAGTCGAGAGAACAAAAAAGTGTGATTATTTGAATTAACAAAAGCTAGTCCAAAAGCACTGAATGTATGCTTGCTGGTGAAAAGTCACACATGCAACTTAAGTCTCTGCTTTCGTGTTAGATAAAGTGTTGTGAACAAAGTGTGGAGTGGGTATGTGTAGGTATATGTGCAAATGTGTGAATGCAGGCTGTGTTGGGGATGTTAGACATGTTCACTGGAACTCACAAAGATCAGAAAAGAGTGCAGCATTTGATCACTTTGTGGATTTTGGTTTGCCATTATTCTTTACACATATGTCCCCATGTGCATCAGAACAGAACAGTAGGTTTAATGCAGGTACATACTTTTTGAAGACATTGCCGATATACTGAAAGAAAAAAAAAACTCTTACATAGCGCATTGTTGAAGTAATTTCATTTCTATGGTGAAAGGTGCATTCGGTAAGCAATGCTTTCAAATATATAAATTTTTCAGTCTTCTGCATCAATTCAAATGTATCTGAATTGAAAAAGAAAAAAGTCCAAATACATCATTTATAATTAATCTTATCATGATGCACATCTACATGGACCAGGCTGTATTCAGTGTAAAAGCAGTGACATGCGCAGAGATGTAAAATTTTCCAGAAAAAAAAAAAAAAGTTGTTTTTCTGACTGTGCTGAACATAAAAACAAACAAACGTAGAATAGTGTTCGTTCTGTCTTCTGGGTACCCAGAATGGGCCCGCTCCAGGTTCTAATGGGTTCCAGATTACAAAATCTGCTCCGAATGAGCATAACATGATCATAATATTCTGATTGGGTTGTCCACATTATATATTCTGATCTGCCATTGATTCCGATTACTTTGGTCACATTTGCATGTGTCCATGTAAATTTGTCTCTTAGCACAAATGTGCTAAGTGACAAATGTGCTTTTGTCACTTAGCACAAAAGAACAAAATGTGCTTTTGTGCTAAGTGACATTATATATATATATATATAATGGCAACATACATACACGCACACACATACAGCTGTCCTTAAAAGGACAACAATTTGACCTCTATTTATTCTGTAGAGCCAAAAGCAACCCATTAACATTTTAATTATTACCATTGTGGGTACAATTTTGTGCAGCACTTTGTGACCCAGGTCTGTGAAAAGCGCTATAGAAATAAAGTTTACTTACTTACTTACAATTCAAATCGGATCTCACAACTTCATCCTTACCCTTAGCCCCAGAAAAAATGTTTAGTCTCATTAAGACTGTGTTTTTGTGACAGTGAGGACTACTTTGACTCAACTTCATTAATTATACTGGAAAAATCCCTAAAGAGGTCAATCAAAGTGCACACAAACATGCAAGAGGTTTATAAAAGCCACACAGAAACAAACACGCATCCAGTGCCCCAGCTGTGCAGTGGATTAGAGATTAGAAAAGAGGAAAGGATGAATCTGTCTAAACACACCACTTGATGAGAAATAACCACATATCACCGACATTTATTCCTCATGTTAGTTTAGATAAGACATTGTATATTAAGTGAGCTCAGTTGACACACAAATCCACCCTCACATATCACAGATGCATCGTTTCCAATCTGTTATGACCCTGTTGATAATGTCGCTCTTGTTTCACTGATATGTATTGTTTAATAGAATCCTATTTTTTATTCCTTGTCAGAATTCATTTTTGCTTGCTGTGAAATATATTTTTTTGTTTAAAGCCAAGGCATAAGGTGGTCTGTTATGTTTTACATAGCCCTTACTGAAGACATCAGCATAAATGGAGTAACTTTCTGTTGACGGAAAATTATTTTGTAATTAAATAAAACCATAAATTTTATTTTTTACAAGCATATACCAGGTTATATGCTGGTCCAAACATATACACTGGTAAAAAAAAAATAAAAAACAGCAACTTGAAAAGAGCTCAACAGCTGGAATAATTCACATAATCATGCAAAAGGTGTTTTAAATTTGCAACTCATTTCATTTTTATAACTAACATGAAACATTTTATTCAATGAATTAAACCTAGCCATCAGCAATTGTGTTGCAAATGCAGAAAGAGTTGGGAAAAACATTAAAACTGAATTTTAATTTGCTTCTAAGAATGGAGCAGAGATAAAGGGAAAAACAAACAAAAAAACAGGGCAAATGGAAACTGAGGAATCTGAAATAGACGTAGTGGAGAGGGAAGTCGGTAAACAGAGTTGGCTTATGAATTCCAACCACATCTGTCTGTCTGTGAGGAGTTCTGTGTCAATCAAGACGAATGCCTGTATGTCAGACAGAATGAGAGAAGCAAAACTTACTAATATTCCAAATATTGTTCCCAAAAGTCCATTTGAACTTGTAATGACAATTAAATACGAGACATAAATTAAGATTTGTAAGTCTCAATCACATGTGATTATTATGTAAGCCAAATATAGTTTTAATTTGCTGGTAATTATCAAACAAAGCCTAGAGTAAAATTCCCAACAGAGTTATGCCTGCAAACACATTTACACAGGAGTGTCTAATGTGTTTGTCTGCGTGTTCAGCTGGTTGATGATTTAGAATATAATCACTGTCCAGGCTGCACATCAGCTTCCACATGACAGATGGTGACTGACAGCTGATTCTATACTTACTTCCCTTCTCATTCCCTCCTCATTTTACACTCAATATCAAGTCCACTTACCTTTAAAAGTACAGACGCAGCACCTTAAAGCATTGTTTCTTTTGATGCTAGATGGCTGGCAATTGATATTTTCATCAATTGTTTGTTATGATAAAGAAACAGGCTGTTCTTTATCAAAAAGCAAAAAAATAAATAAATTAAATAACATTTTTATGCACCAGAATATGCCAAAGGGATAAAAGATCCTGGAGAATTCAAACATTTCAGTGGTTAGTTAGCTGGTGTAAGCAACTCCATTGAATATTTTATTACAAAACTGGGGATTTTTACCTACTTAAAAATGACATATCTTAATCACAAAAAACTCTGAACTGCTGTAATGTGTATGCCAGAAAAACTATAAAACCACATATATTTTTTTTCTCTTGAGCACAAGCCAGTATTGATAAAGCATTTACTAAGGTTTTGTCTGTCAAATATTTAGCCATCTACATTTACAATTCATTTACTTAAAATTGTCAAGCTGCCACCTTTTATTTAACCTTTATTTAACCCGGATACCAGCATTGGGATTGTGAATCTTTTTTTTTTTTTTTTTTTTTTTGACACCAGTCAAACTAAACATATGTCTAACCTATGTAAGATGAGACAATAATTTGCAAGATACACTCTGTCTTTTAGCTATTAAGCTTTTCTTTTGTCAAACAATACTAACAATGCAATTGCAGGAAATTTCTAAATACCTTTTTTGTGTGGAAGTGTACTGCGAATGAAAAGACTCACTGCTTTCACTATTATTATTTGAAATAAAGTCAGAGAAAGTATGAATATGTGAGAAGTTATCTAAAAGGAAACTTTGACATGGTGAGACATGCCTGCAGTCCGCTCAATCTGTAAGGCACAGAGGGAGATTAGGACTGTCTATCATGGAAAATGCTGGATTTGGAAATGCTGGCAGCTTTTCGAAAATCTTAAAGTTAAGGTAATGATTGTCTTCCTCCGGGGCACACATGTCATCCTCTGGTTCTGTAAGGCTAGTGTCCTGCAACATTCAGATGTTTCTGTGTCTGCACACCTGAATAAAACAATAATTAAATAATTAGGTAATTGGCAGGACTCTATAAAATGTGTATAGCATTGGATCCTGGTGATACTGGTTGGACAAGGGACACATCTAAAAAAAAAAATGCAGCACACCACCCACTGAGGTTTGGAGTTTGACATTAAATGGAAGTTTAAAATGCCAGCTCCACAGTAATTTTGTCTTTTTCTAAAAAAAAAACTAATGAAACCATGTTTCAAAGTGTCGGTTTTCCACACAGAGTTAGAAGCATAGCGCTCCTCTGCTTCTAATATAAATAATTCATGCTTGCTCATGGCAGGGATGCAGAAAAAAATATTTCTAACCCTCCATTTTCTTTCTTTTACTTAATAAAGACAAATCAGAATCTGCTAAAATCAAATTAACAGAAGCTATTTGGGTAATTTGTAGCCAAAAGGTGAGCTGTGAGCAAACTTTTAATTTTCACAGACATCTTATTCTTTTGATCTTATTTGGGGATTAAGCAAAAGCCTGTCCCACCATCATTTTAACAGAAACCAGTAAGAAATTTCAAAGCCTCGCCTGTGGTTCAAATAATAATAATAATCAGTAAATGACCTTGTAGAAAATAATTTTTTTTCAGATCTTCCGTATTTGATTTGTTATTGTCCCAATTAGCTTTGATTACTTTGCCATTTTTTGGCTAGAAAATGAAATAAAGAGGAATTCTCTCACTTAAGAACTATTCTGTAAACACAAATTGTGACAACTTATTTTAATTTGTGCTTTCTGAGTAAACTTTGACAAGAAATAATTCCTGATGATGTCATTCTAGGTAAACATAAGTCATTTTGATTGTGCTTCTCCATCCTGCTGTGTGTATTTTCCCTTTCCCCTGTTGTTTCCTGTTTATTTTTTCTACAGTCTGTCTCTGCCTCTCCCTAGGCGTGGCTGTCTGACCATGAAGTGATTGCTGAATTCACTCACCTGTGGCACATCGCCCTTCCAACAGCTTATCTATCTCAGTCTGTTCTCTTCTCTTTCCCAGTGTATTAACTTACCTACACCATTCACAGCAGGCCACCAAGCTCTGTTGTGCTCTGGATTATTTTAGGATGTATCTTTGAGGTAACAATGACTAGTATATTTGCTCTGTGTTTCTGACTTTGGAAAATGCTTGCTCTCCATTAAATCCATTCTAAATATTAAACGCATATGCTGTCAAAAATAACATTTACCTCTTTCATGTGTTCAATTCATCATGTGGTAACATCTACTTGAAACAAGCTTTGATTATCAAACTTAATAGAAATACCACTCAGTATCAAACTTTTTGCTTTAGTAACGGGTTTCTGACTTTACATGGAAGAGTTGACAATGGTGGCAATATCTGTGATAATCCTGATCTTGCACTAGTTCCACTCATTTTAAACAATTTCTTCATCCCCTTTATCTCCAAACCACTTACAACCCCCCTATTTCTATCTGTCTACGCTGCCCATCCCACCAGGGAGGCACCGTGTGAGAGTGTGTGCCGCCAGAGTGAGTTATTTGTTGTGATAGGTCTCAGAAAGAAAGCCAGACCATAGCAGTTAACACTGACCTCTCTATGCTTTCTCTTCACCTCCCACACAATAACACAGCCTGTCTTTCCTCTTCTCACTAGATCCTTCACTCTTTTACTGTCTCCTGCATGTTCAAATATATTGTTTCTTATTCAATCCTTGCTTACAAAAATGTACAAAAAGTTTAGAGAACAATAACATATGCTCATTTCTTCTTTGTTTTATCAAGATACCTTTTATAAACTTAGCTTTTATTTAATTCTATTGTAAACAGAAATATTACTGGGTAAATTTCATTTCTGTACAATAACCTTCTGTCTTGAATTCGTCAGGGGTTATACACATTTGAATCCTTTAAATCCTGAAACAAAAAATATTTTTTAATAAGTTTTGTTAAATCGTCATTTCATAATTGACATATTAAGCCTTTATGATAAGTAAATCATAACCAATTTCTGTTTTCCATACATTGCAAAAGCACATGGTAGCCTTAACCACCATGATTCAAGATTCTGGAAAGTATGAACATTTTTAACAACTTATTTACTGGATACACAAAGTTTTGAGGAAATTACTAATTATTCACTAGAGTAGGGTGACATTAAATGCTAGATACATCAGAAGGGAAGGAGAAAGCTTTGTGTGTTGACTCGCATATAACTGGAAACAGGTGATGAAGCTAATCACATTTTAGGTGAAACATTTTCAGAACATGAGTGCTTAGTAGCTTTTACTAAGTAATATTTAGTAGAGGCTACTACAGCTTTGTTAAGGCTACTAAGGTGGTTTCACATCCGATAGTTCATTAGACTCAGTGTAGACCAAATGGCAATATTTGGTTTCCGCTGGTGTGGTTCGCTTTCACACTGCACTGTATCAAACAAACTAAATCCTTTGAAAAACTTGTTCAACCCATCGCTTGTGGTGGAAGAAATTAGTGCAACTTTCTTCTTTATAAAATCTAAACAACAATGTAATGGCATCAGATTGGAGCAGTTGCAGGATTTCTCTGGTCTCACATATGCATTCGAACTGCATCAGAGTTTATGTCAACCGAGCCGAGTTGGTCAGGTGGACCAGAGTTCACATCAGAATGCGATTATGCATTCACATCTCCCCAAATGAACTGGACTTTTTAGGTAAATGAACAAGAGTTTGATCAAAGTGGACTAAACTGGGCTGGTGTGAATATATTCTAAGATAACACAGAATATTTAGGATGTCCTACACACACTATTCGTGGGACAAAAAACCTGTTGTTCTATATAAAAGGAAAATATAAGCAACTCCAGTGTCAGTTTAGTTCTGATTAATTGTAGTGTGATGTTTTATTGTAATTTAAAAGACGTTCTGAAGATTTATACAGATTCACTAATAAGTTTGAATGTCAAAACTGAAAAATAAAATCCTCTTTTTGCTTTTAAATTTTAGGGGGGAAAAAAGCATTAAAACATTACATGATCTAATATGTCATTCCAGATAATGTAAAACCATCCTATATCCCTAGAATTAATGTCAAAGTAAATGTTCTACATCAACAAAATGATTATGCATACCTAACATTAAATAACTAATGATAATTAACTAAAGGTCACTTTATTTCAAAGACCTTCAAGGGCCTGATTACTCTGCCTTCAGTGCTTCATTCTTCCCTCTCTATCAGAATGGATAGAGGAAGGGAGGTTCATTTATCCCTCCTCCCACCTTCTTCTCTGTCTCCCATTTCCTCCTTCCCTACCCCACCTCTCTCTCCTCATTGTCTTCCTCCACGGTGCAATGGTCACTGCTCACTCATTTATCTGTTTATCCTTCTCATGCCAACGTATGTATCTGAGCCTTTGCAGTGATAATGAGGGGGCTGACAGATCTAAACATTCAAAATGATCCAATCAACCCTCCCTAATAAAACAGTTCCTCAGTCCTTGCGCGCACACACACCCAGACACACTACTGCAGTGAGCCATGGTCACAGAGACACGGCAAGTATCCTGTGGTCTATTCCTAAACACTTGACTTCCCCCAGACCTCATTACTGTGCGATTTAATAAGCACATTTGGTCTTCCACTGTTTCATCTCGTGTCTGGTGTTCCACCATCTGTCTCCTCACCTCCTCCTTTTTAAAGCAGGTCTGCTCACATAGCCTGCTTCTGCACCTCGCCTTTTTTTTTTTTTTTTTTTTTTTCCCCAAGGCAATATTTGATCAAGTTTGAAAAGATGTTGGAACAGGCAGATCAACATCACCTGAATACTTTTGGAAAAATGTAAGGTATTGTTTATAAATGCATAAATTGTTAGATTTATTGGTAGTTTGTCCTTCACGGGTAGACAGTGTGTGTCTGGTAAATGCTATCTACCTGTTAGTTACAGTTCTGTCATACTCAGTGGAATGTCTCTATTCAACAGAAAGCCCATCTCTGTTGTTACTTCTTCCCCTGCCACAGTCTCTCTGCACCCCTTTCAACTTTTAATTAATTCACTGAATGCTTTCCAGCATGACATGTAGATCCCCCTTTTTGCAGGGTGCATTCGCCAAGGCTTTCATTCCATGTTGTGATAAGCACACATACTGAGGATTTATCTGCAAAATTGTGCATGACGGCATTTACACAAGAACACTTGTGCAACACCTCTGAGGATGGCACATGTGTTAAATGAAGTTCTATGAAAGACTTCCATTTATCTACAAAAAAATAAAAAATAAAAATTAATTGTAGACACATGTGTCTGTGCAAAACAGACAACTAAATTTGATTGCTGTTTTAATTGATCCTTTATTCAGCAAAGGTCAACTCAAATAATACTTGACTTAAATCGCCTCCAGCTTTACTCTCTGGTACAGAAAAATAGAACAGATAACACATGCTCTTACAACAATAAGTGATTTGCAATCTTAGTATTTATTTGTAGTAGCACAGAATGCCAACAGGTCAACAGTTGTTAATTGCATTATCATGAAGACATGCAATGGGATGAATAAATAGAAAGTATAAAACAGCCAGAAGTCATTAATAGAAATGTTCTGACACTGGATTTTTATATCCACATAATTTAAGATCTGATAACAGTTTTTGCTGAACATTCTCAACATTTTTGCTAATGCAGAGCATTGAAAACGACACTTTAATGTTTTTTGGTAACATGCTGCATTTCTTTTGCTGAAATTCTAGACAAATGCATGGTCATTCTCAGTTTATATATGACTCACTGATAATTTGACTGGTATTATACTTGATTCCAATTAAATGTACGACATGTTCAAAAGTACAGCAAAGTGTGAACCATGAAGTCCTTTGTTCTCATGAGACAGATGAAACTGCTGCTTGGGAGTTTTGTGTAATCCAACATTTTGTTCAGCTGCCTGTTCCTCAACATCTTCTCAGTTTGACTTGCTCAACAATTAAACACCAATATGTACCACTGAGCACCCGGACATCATATACTACTTTAGAGCTTTGCCCTTTCTGTTTTTAAATGCTGTACAAGTTAAATGAAAGACCCATGAGAAAGTTCTTAAGAGCTGTTTCTTTTCAGCGTTAGACTACCACCTACTGCGCTCTGTTCACTACCCCTGAGGCTCGGCTAAATATCCAAGAAGAGAAGTTTAAATTACTTTACAGTCTACTCAGAGCTATCCTCTGAGATGCAGTGAGCACAGACAGATAAACTCTCAAGAATAAGGGCAGAAAATGAAAAGTGCTTCAAAGTGTGACCAGCAGTAAGCGGTATTATTTAACACAGCCTGGTAGTGAATTCATATATTACAGAGAAAGATTTCTGAAATGTGCATCTGAAACAAAAGTTTACTAAAAAAATGTACCTAATGTATGAAGGTTATTATTAGGGTATCTTTTTTGTATGTTGCTTTTTTTGTATTTTAATTTCGTCATATTTCAAGAGTAATAGAATGTTCTGTAATACTTTTAAAAGCCTGTATGGTCTTCATTATCTGTTTTCAGATTTTTTTACTTTTATTTTACTGGGATTTTACATTTTAAGGAAGAAAAACAAGACAGATTTCTTAATAAATAATTAATACTTTAATATAAAGCAAGAGTGCTTAATTAGTACTCTTGCTTTTACTGAGATAAAATTATACATGTGTGGATTATGCTTATCTACCAGGATTAGGCGATTTCAGAAAACTGATTTTATTTGGGGAGTATCTGAGTAAAAGAGACTGAATACACATACTTCAGCACTTTTATTTGTAGAACATGTATAAAACCCTTTATCATTCTCCCCTCACTTCACTGCAGTATATTGATTACATAAAAATTGACTGTAATGTGGCAAAGTACAGCAAAATAAAAGGGCTAGAAACACTTTTGAAAGGGACTGTCTGTTAGTTAGATACCATCTGTTTGCTTATACCATAGAGGCTTAGTTTTTTTTTCTAAAATATTTAGTATTTTATAGTTTCAAGGTCATTGCACCTTCCTGGTTTTATGGTCAACTCAAGTGGATGCTACTCAGTGGTGCCATTATGTCTTTATGTCAGGGAATCAGTGTGCTTTGCAGTAACATGATCCAAAACTTATTTATACAATCCTCTGCAGACCTCTACCTCACAGGAGCAGCTAATTGTGTTTCACGGTGTCTGTCAGTGTGTGTCTTTGGCTGTGTGTGTCCCTCACTACATTTTTGTCTATCTGTCCATTACATAAAGCCTGGATATGTTCCTGTTGTTGAAGTGTTATCGGCACCTCAGCTTGTTTCTATCTGTCACTGTGCTTTTTTTACAGAGCATTTTTCCAGGCCTTTTGGCTTTTATGTCTCAAAAAAGAGTTTGTTTACAAGGAAGATGGAGATGACAGTAAAGGGCACAGCTGTTCCCATATAGTAGAAATTCCCAACATGGCTCACCATAGTGTCAACAAGATGATACAGCGTCACAGTTCCCAACACATTTTACCATTGCACACACAGAAATAAAACAAGACGATGACTGCCCAGTATTTTTAGAATTTTATTTCATCCAGAATTTCATTGTGATAACATTTTGTATGCTTTGGGATTAGTTTAGGCACATTGATGAACAGACCAAAAAGATGTTTCTTTACCAGATTTTATATAATAAATTGTTTTCAAGAAAAAGAAAAAAAAAATCTGATTTAAGTAATTTTAGTTTTCTTGTAAATAGTAATTTAAGTGATCACTCTGTGTGTTTGTTGCTCAGTTAACACAATTCCAGCGAGAGATATCGGAAAGAACAACTTTGTGTAAAATATGTGAATTATTATTTATTTTTAAGTTTAATGTTTGTTCACTAAACTCGAATCCTTTAGCTTTTCGTGTTTTCCCCCCAAAAAATAGATCAATATTTGTAGATCAAAAGTTTCTTTCTAACAGTTGTAGCATGTAGCTCACTAGAACACAACATCGTCACGGTCTTTTTCTTCTTTTTGTCCAGTGTGTTAGCCCAGTGGCAGCCATATTTTATTCACATAATTTTAATCAGCATTACTTTACCACTTTTTTACACCATTGCCAACTTGTTCTGCAGAAATAACAGGGCACGACACATTTTTAAAAACTGTTATTGCAAAGTAAAAATTTAAGCATGCCGCTATCCTGAGGCCCTGTAGTTGGATTCGTTTATATCTGTTTTTGTCTATTAACATTTAGAGACATAAAGGTGGACTGATTCAACAAGCGACTAGCAACAGACAGTCGAGTGACCACTTTCAGCAGGAATAGTTCAAGTGTGAGTCATCGAGTGTGGAGTGGCTGGTGGATGGAAATTTAACTAGTCTGTTCAGATGCTGCATCAGATAACAGGCTTATAATGGCAGGAGTTGGCGCCTTTAGATCAAGGGGTTAGGTGGTGCCAGGACAAGCTCGGACATGTAAGGTGGTGTTATGATAACATGCAACGCGTGTAAAATCCAAAGCTTGAAAAAATTTTTTTGATGACGTGAACAAAATTTATTTTACTTACTTCTAGCATGTTAGTCTCTTGCTGTTAGCTGAATATCATTATCATTGGCTTCTGTTTTGTTCAACAGAAGCCAAGTTATTACTCTGTTTCTTTTTTTTTGTTATTTAAAAGATGTCTTTAAGCATGTTAACTGTTCATAGCAAGTAGACTTGAGTTTACTTGCTAAACTCATGTTTACTTGCTATGAGAGGGACTCTATGAGAGGCACTCACTAAATGAAAACAGCTAAGGGGGAGAAAGCAGAGTAGATAACTATGGGAATATACAGAAAGTGAATTTCTGAACAGAAGCTACATAAATCCAAACAATCACCAAGCAGAACAAACATAATAATGACTCTAAATACAAGGACAAAGCAGGACAATGACACTCATAAACAAGTGTCACAAAAGGCATAGGAAGTAAACAGAACAATGCTTGCAAAAATCATGCAACTAAAATAATATAAAGACAAACTCAAAAAGGGTTCTGGACCTTGACAACTTGGCAATGACTGCATAATATGAACGCAGGGAAAATAAGGAGCTAACTACATCTTTACAAAGACATTTGCAGTTCTTTGAGATACATGGTAATTCAGCAATTATATTTTGTACATGATTTATAATATTTAAATGTAAATATTATACCTTTATTTTTTAAGTAATTCACAGCAACATGTTGAATTAAATGTTATGAAAAAGATAACTGTTAAATATTCATGTAGGCCTAAGGATAAAACGATACAATATTTTAATTAGGAAGCCACTGTAAGGGACTATCATAGGCAGAACTGGAGGAGAGAATGTTTATTTCAGTCATGAGAGACTTGGCACTTGACTTGAGATTTGACTTGGACTGAAACCTAAAAGAGATTTGACACTTCAGTTATTTTACATCAAACATAAATATGTAAACATATTTGGTTCAAAATGAATCATTAATTGAAAGAAGACTTTGTAGAATTTGACAAAAATAAATTTTTTCCAGAATTATCTGCCATTCATGAGATCAAGATACTATTAGGATTAAGCACTGGGCCAAAAACTTTGTAGATGTTATCTCCAGCTCAGATCAACTACGTTCAATAAATCACACCGAAGACAAGCACATTTTTTGTTTTTTTTCTGTTCTTTGGGTGAAGCATTAAACCAGGTTATCCTAGGTTAAGAAGACCTGCATACAAACCTAGCTGCCTCACAGGCACGCTTTCAAAAGTGGCACCAATACAAATCTATAGATCTACCAAACTGTTCTCAGTCCAGCTGCTTAGCAACTCACACCTGATGTCTACCCAAGAGTTTTGTTAGCTTGTTGTGGAGGTATCCATAGTTAACAATTGTACCTCAGTTAAAATGTAAAATTCTTAAGTCCTTAGAAGAGTAAATTGTTAAGTTTGATCCAAAGCATCCACACACAGAACCCATACATATGGTAATTTCTGTATGGAGTGTGTAATATCCTGGGGCTGTCATAAACACATTCAGCCCTATTGTATCCTTTGTGTGCTTTCTTTTTCTTTTTCCTCACTTTGATGCTGCATCTCCGGCTTCTTTCACACATCGTCTTCTACTGCAACTAGGTTGTCTCCTTTGTCCCCTGTATTCATCTTGATTCTTTTTACACTTATTTTTTGCACTCTTCGTCTCCCACCCCAAGCCTCCCGTTTTATTGTATCACTGACAAATTGTGACAATTTAATCCTGCAACCAGTGGCTCCTTCGTGTTGGCAGCCTCAGATATGTTTATGAGATAGAAACACACAGAGAGAGAGACAGGGTCTGTGTGTTACAGATTACTTGTGTGTGTATGACTGTGTTGACTGGATGCCAGCTGGCCTGTGGTGAAGCAAGCTGTCCTAATAAAGTGATCCGATGCTTCCTCCAACCAATCTGAATTTGTTCTAAAACTGGCAGCACACAGGGCCTCGTAATAATTATGTTTTTTTTTTTCTCATATCACAAAAAAACGTGAGGAAGATTCAAATTAAACTCTTCAAAATTGACCCATTAGAATGCTATTAAAAATCAAGCATGGGACTGCACTGAAAAAAAAAGTTCTGAAATTATGTAAAAATATAGATTTTTAAGTTAAAACAGGTACATTTGACATTTGATGTTACAGTTTTTAGCTATCTGCTACAAATTGAACTCTAGCAGATCCCTGGATGCCCTTTGTTGTCTTAATTTTCCATTAAATCTGATAATTCGCTGGATATCAAGACTAAAATCAATAACCCAAACATTTTTGGGGGGAGTTTTGGGCCTCCACTTTAGTTGTTGTTCTTATCAGGAGAAATTACATCAGCAACACAAATAAGACCCTTGAAACATCAACGCAATAATCACAGGAGCTAATCTAATCTTGAGAAACTTTCCTCAGGCCAAGTACTACCACGATCAATACTTCTCTACAGAAAGACAGCCTGATTGGATTGCATAATTGGAAAGCTGTCATTTGCGTTCTAATTAAAGCTATTTCTTTCATCTTGTTTATAACTATCCCTATGGGAAAAATAAAAAAATCTATGATACTTGTAATGCCTGTCAACATTTTTAGACAGATTCAAATAACTATTAGAATGCATTACTATTAACTTTAATAAAAAATATTTCACTGTCCAAAGAAATTTTTAAGACTTTGTATAATCCCTTGTCTGTTCTTTTTTTGGTCTTCCCAAGCCCTGTGGTTATGTTCATAAGCCTTGTAAAATCTGCCAAATGCATATTTCGTGACAGAAACCATGAATATGTTCTCTGTCTTGATGTTGGGTACAATTCTTTCCCAATAAACTGTCACATCAGGCACATTTAAGATTCAAACATGTCAGGCCTGTGTGAGCGCTTTAGCTTAAGGGAGCTTTTTCCACATGAGAATGTCTGAAACTACGCAGTCAGCTTACATATTAAATTAGTTGTAATAGCAAGGGACCTGTGATTAGGCGGACTAATGTCACAAGCTTTGAAACCTTGTGGTAAGTATTCTAACGAGGGCACTGAGCCTAACTAAGCATATAAACACATGGAAAAAAACATTGGCATTAGTCATGATTTAGCTGCAAACAGGCCAATTCTAGCACACAAGATGTAGGCAAATACTCAACATTTAATTTAAAACAGGCAGTAAATAAATACACTACTGAGCCCTGTTAGGGAAGTGATATGCACCAAGAGTAAGAAAAGCAAACATAGTGTCTTCTATTATTTGAGCTGAACTTCCTGCATTTTTTGGTGTATAAGTGCATCAGAAACAATTTATTTTATGCTGTTGAGTTACTGAGTCCACTGATGACACACAGCCATTCACAGATCTAGTAAGCTGAATAGTCAATGACTGTGTTTTTAAGGTTTGTGTCAACCGCTTAACAGGCTAAGCCTCAACCTCAGAATTGCAAACAGCTGATTTACTCTGAACACCACTGTTGGTGGAGGCCACACCTGGCTGAGGGAAACAAGGAGAAAAAGCAAGTACAGCCTAGGAAGCGAGAGAAAAATCATTACAAAGACAACCGAGCTGTCAGCTCTCCCGCTGAGCCTCCACAGCTTCTCCTGTATGCGCGTGTCGGTGTGTGCGTGTGTACGTGTGAGTTTTTGAGAATGAATACAGTTGCATGTAAGGGATGAAGCAGTTTTGCTAGGCAAGAGTCATGGTCCACTCTGCTCTGCACACAGACACCGTCCACATGCTGGTTCAATAATAGATGGGCTTTACATGATACACTCACGATGCAACCTTCTTTTCAGTTCACACTGATGTACCCATGTGTGTGATATGTTCACTCACTACCACTAGAAGACTATTGTGAATTCATTCACCTGCCCTTTGGAAAATAACAACCTTCTTCGGATTTATAAAGTTGAATTTTACAGCTTTGAAGGAGAAAGATAATAATATCAAATCACCTTTTACTTTAAGATGTGTCCTTAAATTTCATACTTAAACCTTAAGCTCCTCAGCAAAGAGATATACTGACTGTCTCAGCACACTTCTTGGTGTCCGCAAATTGCTTTGGGCCAAGCTGACACACTTGCTCCTATTACCAGTAATTCTATTTTTAGGTGAGTTGTACTTTTCACATATAGAAGTTACGGTACACCCTCATAATGTACACTATTACAGTCTTCATTTGGTAAAAATTCTGATTAGTGGGTCCTTCAGAGTAAAGCAAACAGTGAGGTATGAGAAGTGCCAAAACCAATCCAATCTCAAAAACATCAAAACTGTATATTATGTTACAAAATTTTAAACCATCAAACGGTTTTATCATGCAGTTTTTTACACATTAGCCAATAATTATTCACAACATAATTGAAGGCTGGGGTACCGCCAATGACCTTTATGTGTGAGGGAGTGGAAAGAGAACATGTACAGTGTCTACAGTCAAAGAGTATTTCAAATATAAGAGTAAATGAATAATAATAATATGCACCAAATTTTGCCTTTATTGGACAAGCTGTTAAGTTTCCACCTCCAGGATCTGAATATATGGTATAAGAAAATACCAAAAGACTTTAGAGCTGCACAATAAATCTCAATAGTCATTGCGACTTCCATGTGTGCAATTTCACAACTACAAAAGACTGCTTAGAGGCAGCATACTGCTAAACAATTATATTTAAGTGCTATATATTGATGTACATGCAAATAATTTATTTGGCCAGATGGACGGCCTTTCCATGCCTTTGATGCTATAAATGGATTTAGATTTTAGTCAGTGAGATGCTTTGCATCAAGGAGAGTGGTACTGACACCCTAATGGTGGATGAGGAAGGAAAGACTATTCACAGCCAAAACTGCCACTATTCAATGTTCAGCAACGTTTACATAATTTTCTGTTTTTCAGATTTTTGGGACTGTAACACGCTGTTGGTGAAGTCCACTGGAAGACAGACGAGGGTATAGTACTGTGAGTACTTGTGTTAACAATATGCCTGTAATTAATTTGTTATTTTTCCATCATAAACTCCTACAGATGAAGTTGGAGACAGCCCTATTGTTGACATGAAAGAATGATTTTTCCCTGTCTTATGTTAGGGACTCCATGAAATCAGATTTTAAGAAAATTCTTAATGTAATACCCTTCTTGGGATTTTTTTCTCGTCACATAGAAAAGCAACTCAAATACGATCAATCAGCTTGTACCCAAGCAGTAATCAAGTATTGATTACTGCAATATCCTCTGACACTAGGACATCGTAAAGAATCGATTACTTTGCAGTTTCGAAAATGTATAATTTTTTGGTAAATGACAGAATACAAAAAGTAGACCAAAAACAATGTGTTATCTTTGATTCCCCATCTTTTCTTTCTGGTTATTTCTCTTGTCTGTCCTCTGCTATTCTCTCACTCCTACTCACTGTCACCCACACACAAAGGCCATCTCATCTATTCAGAGAAAATATCAAATAATATGAATTTAATCTGCAACAACAGTTGCAAATGACTTATCGACTAACACTTCTTCTCTGATTACAAGAAAATGACTGCAATCCATGACCTTACCCTTTTTGCTTGTTGGAGCTAGATCGAGTTATCCATCTTGTAATATTGCTAATCTATCATCTGGCTCTCAACTCCTTGTTCCTGCTGCGACACTCATTTAAGATATGTAAGCAAAGTTGTCTGATTTTTGATGATGCAAAAATTTGGACTTCCAGCCACGGAGGACTGAATACAGGAGGCTGGTATAACTATTTGATCCAACAAATCTCTGAATTTAACACACTTGGGCCCCAGATGAAGAGGAGATTTAGGAATGAAAACTCTGGTGTCAAGGAAACCCTTAAAACTCCATAACTAGGAAAAGGACGTTGTCTTCCACCAGCTTTTTTTTTTTTATTTCCTTTATTTAACCAGGTAAACCCCGTCGAGATCTAGATCTCATTTTCAAGAGGAACCTGGGCAGAAGTCTGCAATACACAGCAACCTGGTTACAAAATGAAACTAATTAATACATATGCACACGTGTAAAACAATAGAAAACAATTTAAAAGCACTGTTTAATGTGCTGTCCTGTCAGTTGCTTGACAGGACAACAGTGCACTACCCCTTTCACCTCTCTTTTCTCTCCTGCCGACAGAGAGAAGGCCTGCTCCATCTTCCAGGAGCTCTGGATCCAAAATACAGATGACAACACTGCATTCATCAGACCAGCCGAAGGAATAAACCTTGATGATGGCTTTATTCAAAATCCTGCAGAAGTTTGAATTACAGGTTTCCTGATGTTGTCAGCAACCAATGCTGATTGCTTGCGATTTTCAGCATACAAATAAAACTGAGGGGCACTATTTATGTATTAATCTTCATCATAGTTTCACATTAACAATAACAAAGCTTTGAGTGATTTTATAAAATCATGTATATCCCAAAACAGAGATAACCTTCATCAATAAAATGTTTAATTCCAGTCAAAATGTAGCGCTTTCTGGTATCTAAGGCTAGATTTAGCGCTCTGGGTTCTATTTATTTAATGTTATACCCCAAGAAACTGGTTTCACTGCATTTCCCATGAACCACCAGGTACAGATTTGTCATAAAGAATTAAACTTAGTTGAACTGCCTACGACTGACCCATAAATAATGAGATTTTATAAAGGTATTTATTTACCAAACGTCAGAATGAAAATTAAAGTAGACACATGTGAAATTATACCATTACACTGAATATGGTCACTAGTGGTATATTTGCACCATGTGACAGTGTAAAAATTTTGGTTTAAAATTAGTATTTGTCTTCATGGGTATTTGACTACATGCAGTAACAGATGTTTTGCCAAATAGATTATATGGATTTGTTGACAATAGTTGAATGATAGTGGATTTTTTTTTGTTATCATAATAAATACTTCAAATGTTATTACATTTTAAGCCTGACTCACCCATTCCTAGAAAACTATCATATTAATTGATGGTTACATCTTGCTGTCATATATTAAAATGAAATGCTTCAGAATATTAAGCATGAAAAATTGACGCTTAGATTTTGTAAGGTTTTGAGTCATTACAGGCTTGTATCTGACATTTGTCAGATGAGTACGAGGCCAGAAACGGAGCAGGTGACTATGTGCAGTGAATGACCCAGACTGGGAATCCGACCTAAAATTCCTTTTAGATGTGACAACCTTACTAAAAGGAAGGGTTATCAAAATAGTCCACATTTTGATATAATCAATTCTAGAGAAATGAATTATTAAAGAATCTAATTGGCTTTAATTTTTAAAAACTGGCCCATTATCATGTTTCCAAATTGTCAGACTTAGTATTTATTCAGCAATATCATATATTCAGTAATATTGAACAATATTAGACACATTCTGCCTTGCTGCTCCCTGCAGCCACTCAACTGACCAAAACAATAAATCACTTCTAGAACACCTGCAGAAAAAGTTAATTCTAGAATAAGTTACTTTATATTAGCAGAGCTTTTAACTCTTCTAACATGGTGAGTACATCCAGAAAAAAAAAAAAAAAAAAAAAACATCTGACCTTTTTTTTGCCAACAGGGCAAACACTAAAGTGTTGTTCAAAGGTAATTTCTCTACGAGGCCAACAGACGGGAAAAAAATTAAATGTCAAAGGGTGCCACAGACTGGCTGTGCTGACACTAAAAGCCCTGTTCCACTGTGGTACAAATTAACGCAGGGACATGTTTATCAGCTGACATCTTGGTTGGTCACTGGGTAGTGAAGCAACAAAACAAATCCATGTAACCAAACTGCTTCTGTAGTTGATCACAAAATAAAACATTGAAAACGACAAGGAAAACAGAAATTGTACAAGGCTGCTGGTGAAAAAACTTGCATAGACTAGATCCTTGTTTACACTGTAAAAAATGTGCTTTGTATTTACTAAATCTGTTTGTCTGCAAACCCAATTTATTTTTTTATAGAATTATCCATTTATCCCTCTGCAGTAAAATTTATTTGTGTCTACAGCAAATTGACAGGCAAATGGAAGCACACGCTAAACGTAGGCAATTAAATAATAAAATTAAATAATTGCAGGACTAAATCAAAGGTCCACATCAAAGTGGATATTTTCAAATTACATTTTTTCTAAGTAAAAGTAGTCGGAGGGTGCTGCACAGTGGTGCAATTGGTAGCACTGTTGCTTTGCAGGAAAAAGGTCCCAGGTTTGAGTTCCAGCCTGAAGTCTTTCTGAATGGAGTTTGCATACTCTCCCTGTGCAAGGTGTGAGTGTGAATTTACTTTAATGGTCAGATTGAAAGGAAGACATTTGCTCATCCCTCCACAATGGACTTCCAACATAAAGGCAACATCTGCTCTGTGTGGCACTATCTTTTACTGAACAACAGTATTGACTGGTGTTGAATTACAAGATCGCTTTGTCCTTGTAAGTGATGTATTTCAAGCTTTACAATATATCCTTGCTACGGGAAATAGGTTGCAGCTACAGGAAAAAAAAGTGCAAGGATAACACCTAAAGCAGAGCTGTTTATATTTGACACTGCTATCTAGTCACACTGCAAATAGACATTGATTTTAAATTTCCAAGATTTTGAGGAAATTAACTAGATGAAGCTCCAAGACAACCTAGAGTGACTGTGATAAACCTCCACCTGTTGGATATAGTAATATATTGGAGAGACAGTTGAATTTTTATCCTGCAGATCATGGATAGATTATGTTTAACTTCAAATCATTCTCTGTTGAAGTGGTCATGAAGAGAACCCATGGTCTGTACAAGAAGATTCATAAAAGACATTAAGACACTAAAATCTGAAAACATAAAATGGCAAAGGTGAGGTAACAATTCTATAAGAAGGGACTTTGTTGAAGATAGTGCCAAGCAGAATTCCCACATTATCTTTGCTGTGCATGAAACGGAAACATGTTTAACACATGCATGCACACACACTTTAACACTTACATAGATATAGATCTATCTATTTATGTCTTCCTATCTTGGAAAAAGACTTTGCATTGACTGCCATTTATTTTTATTCATTTCTTTATCCTAACCCATTTGTGGGAAAAATGGGCCTTAAGAGGTAAGTAAAGCTAAAACACACACACATATTCAAGAGCACATCACACATCCCTCTCACTTGCACCCACAAACCCTTTCACGACCCTGTTCAGCATGCAACATGAGTGACTTCCTCGGCTCAAGAAAACACACAGCTTTAATTTTAATTCCAGGGACTTTTAGTGTTCAAGAGGTTGGGTTTGTTATTTTTATTTTATGTTTTCTGCTTGCATGACACTCTGGTTTATTCACAAGGCCATGTAGAAACATGGCTCTTGTGATTATTTATGGTTATATTTTTTCTTCATTTATTTCTCCCTCTTTCTATTTTGCTGTCTGATGGTCTGATATAACAATGCAATAAAGTTGACATGTTTAATTATTTTTCCTATATCATATGTAAACTGAAGACAAAGCAATGTAGTTTATGCAGGAGATAACATTAGATCAGAATGAGACATTGCAAGTTTTAATCCATTCTCCAGAATTCAAATCTGCTCTTACAAAACTCCAAAAAGGTGTAGATGACGGTCATGACTGATTTATAATTTTCTTATTTATTTTTTCCACAACAAAAATGCACAAGCCCTCGTAGAGCTTGATGTCATCTTGAGGTTTGTATTTGCCAATAAGATTTTATTTTTGCAAGTTTGTATATTCCTCACAGTTTTAATAGCAGCCGCTTCTGGAGCATCTGAGCGTAACCTCAAGACAAAAACCCACCGAGATTCTGTGTCTACCATTCTCAACCACTGAGTAGAACTACTAAGTGCTGGAGGGCACCCATTTAAAGCATCATAGCATCTCAGACTTAAGAAAATGAATGCTATCACACTTCCCTCTGTACGAGAAGGGGGAATCTAACACTTAGAAAAATGGATGAAAAAAGGAGGAGGAGGATGGTAAAATAAGTTGCTACTGAGTGTAGCGTGGAAACTGGAAATACGAGAGGGGAAATTTGCTGTACCAGCATCCAAATGAAAATCACCCCCAGGTCATGCTCTCAGGCCTTCCACCCCCTCATTTATATTCCTCAAATCTTGGTCTTGCTGATCAGTTCCCGCTGGATATTGATTACTGCTATGACTGCACACTGCTCATCACATGCCCTGTGGGATCATTCTCACTCTGTCTGTGTCTAACTTTTATTGCTTTCCTCTTTTCTGTTGTTTTTCTTTTGAGCTTGCTTACAGTCTTTTTCCTCCTATTATTATTATTGTGAATTGAGAAAAAAATACTTGAGACAATAATGTGGCTACACAGTCTAGAGTGTTTACATCTTTAAAATGTATTCACAAGTAACACAATGCTATTTTTTTCACCAATTACTCAGTAGTATCATCATTAGTTTCTCAGGGGCCAAGCTAAGAGTAAATCTCTGTTTACTTATTGCTGTCATGTTTAATGGTTTTTACACTGTGACTAGTGAGGGATTTATGAAAGGAGCTATAACAGAAGCACTGTTCAAGAGCCCTAATGGGAGAGAGGAGCTATTTCACAATAATTCACATAAGCAATAAGAGACATTGCAGGGATGCGTTGTGGATGTGTATTTCCAAACACATTCTGATGAAAAAAAAAGAAGTCTAAAATCCTGGCTAAATGTTGCTTTAAAATCATGCTGCAGATATATGGATATGGCTCGTACTTTATAAATCAGAAGGGTACATAAAAGTGTTCTTCGGTGCGGCTCATGGGATTTATGTGTATTTTGTTTTCCAGTCGGAACCGTCTTTGAGAACATTGTGTAGAGATACGATTGTTCAACAACAACCAAGAACAAATAAAAAATGCAAATGACCCGGCTCTACCCCGGCTGTGGTGGCGCAGGGGTAGAGCACAACCTACTAAGGAGGCCTTAGTCCTTGATGCGGCCGTCACAGGTTCAATTCCTGGCCTGATGTCCTTTGCTGCATGTATTACCCCTCTTTTATTACCCACTTTCCTGTCTAACTACTCTCAAATAAAGGCCAAAATATAAATACATTCATGAAAGTGTTTTGTGTAGAAGATCAGGATAGACTGAAACTTCCAAATTTCCCACAACAAAGTATGACAAAACCTCCCATGACCTTAAAAAAGTGCTGCATCATCCACAATGACAAGGCTGCAATGCACTGGTCAGGGACTGATTACAGGGTGAACTCCTACCATCGACACCACCATCAACCACATGATCTGACGTACATGAATAATTACAACAGACTGAGGTGCATTGTGAAAAGTCAATGGGGGAACATTAAGCCATACCTAATTCACATGTCACAAAAGTAGGTCCTCTGCTCTGCTAGAGCACTTTGTAAATTAACTATAATGCATACTCACTGGTCAGGTATACAAGGTATCTGGTATCCCTTGTGAGTATAAAGTTGGACACCTTTTCCTGCAGAATTGCTAATTATAGATTCAAAGACTGAACCAGGTGTCAAAAACATTTGCTGGAGCTCTTTAGCCATACTGATATAGCAACACAAAGTTTCTACAGATTTGTTGTCTACGTATTCACTATGCTAATCTCATCTTTCAGTATTCTGTACCTTCTTCTGAAAAGTACATCTAGCACCAACAACCATGCCATGTTGACACTTGTATGTCATTTTCTCTGCTTTACAAAGCTTAGTTTTACCTGCACCAAGCTGACTAATGCATTCAGTTACTGCAGTCTGATTGACTTATTCATTATACCTTTTAGAAAGTACTTGAACAAATGTTCCTAAAAAGTGGCTATAAATGTATGCTATGGTATATCATGTCATTTGAGTGACTGCTGTGAAATCTTATAACTAGCTGAGGTAATATCAGCAGACAATGTAATTTATAAATGTAAAATAGGCTCAAAATGCAATCAAATAAAAACTAAGTTGAACATAGACATGTTCAGCTTATGTGTCAGCTTATATTGTGGAAACAATCATTATCCTCACAATCGGCTTCAGGCTTGGCAAACAGGTTAGCATTCATTCTGGTCTGTGGACTGTCATATTCTAGCTCAAACATGTAAGACCTAATTTGTTTTTGTTTTATTTTTTTACAATTGCTGACATACCAAAATAACACCCACGATTAGCAAAACCTAATAGTCAAGGAGCAAAACACCAGCAAAGATTTTAACAACTATACACACATTAACAGCTTCAAATTTTAGAAAAATACTACGCAGTGATTTGAAACACTTTTATAACTTTCACACTGAAGTTGATCATGTTACTTCCTTGTCAAAAAACGTTCAAACAAACACCATACACCACATCAGGATAGACACGTATTAAAGGGACTAGCTGAGACATTCTGTTGTCTAAAATGATGTTGCTATGCCGAGGTCCATAACTAGATTCAGCAACCACAATTTACAGTCCCACACCTTCCACAAAAAACCCATTTAAAGACCTCATCAAGGAGTTCTTCCCAGTATGACAGTGTATGATCTGATGCCGTATGCCCAGATGCTGCTCACCAAGGCTATGAAGGAAGCTTGGAACAGTGACTATGTTGACGTGACATCAACTTAGGCATGGATTCGTCACTCCAGGAAAATCTTCCCACGTCGCCTTGCTAATGAGAACATAGCCTGTGATGTTGACGAGGACAGACCTAGCGAGGCAGAGAGATGTGGATCATGTTTGGTGTGATCTTTCCCCCCCCCCTCTTTCTTTTCTGGACTTGGGCCATTACAAAATACTGTGACTTGAGGAGAAATAAATAAATCCATTGGTATGTACAACCACTGTTATGTAGTGTTGGTGAATTATTTTTTAGTGTCTGTATAAATGCTGTAATTGTTTTAAAATAAACACATGTGTGTTTAATTGAGTCCAACAAAATCAGATCATGTAACTGACGTGTTGAATATTTTGATGAGAAAAAAAAGGTTTTGGTAATAAGTCGTAGATTTTATATTATTTTTTAAGGTTTTGTTGGGTCTAGTGGCCTTTATTTCAAAGTAGTACGACAGAAAATGGGATAATGAGAGAGGGGGAAGACATTCAGCAAACGTCGCCAGGCCAAGAATCGAACCCGCGACCACTGCCATGAGGACTAAGGCCTCAATACGGGGGTTGTGCTTTTGCCCCTACGCCACCACAGCACCCCATAAGTCGTAGATTTAAGTGTTCAATGTACCAAATAATATAAGGTGTTGTGCTAATTATTTGAGGTGTTGTGTACAATGTGTGAAGTGTTATGAAAAACTGGGCCCATTTTTCAAAACTATGCCTGAGCAATTGAAAAACCCCCAAAAAACTGTAATCTCCATCTGAGTTGCATTTCTTCATGAAAAAGTTCATCCAACTGGAAAAAATGCCTCAGAAACCACAACACAATATGTTAACAGTGTTTTCCAGCATTTTGTTTACTACAGCCGACAAATTGAAAACTTGTGTACATCCTGGTCATATGGTTGTTCTCATGGTTTACTGACGATGTCTACAACCCTTTATGGAATCAGGTAGATCCTCATGTTCTGATGCTGTTCACTTTCTAAGAAAAAAAAAATACTAGCCATTTACAAAGAGCTTATTAAAAAGTCTTACTTTTGTAAAATCCTGCAATCAAAATTTGGAATAAAAAAGGAAACCATTCGTCCCATCAAAATTCATCTATGTATCCTCGATTACGCCCTACATTTTACCTCAAGATCCTCTGTATCCCAGGAAGGACTCTTTCCCTCTTGCTGTTTTCCATTTCTCCCTCTTTCTGCATGTTCCGTCTCTCAGCTAAGTGCGTTGACTTTCTCGTCCATCAGAGCGTCTCATCCCCAGAGTGCTGCTTTTTTTCCCTGTCTCTGCCATCTATGGTGCCTCTTACTACTTCTGTCTCTTTTTTTTTCCATCTCATGCCTCTCTGTCTGTGCCAAAGTACTACAGTTCTTCCTGCCGGCAATGGTTTCCAACTTAAATATATTATAAGATGCTTACAAACTGATAAAACTTGCTAAAGGATCCATCACTGCTATGGAAATACTGCAAAAAATAAATTCATGAGATGAACTGAACTGAGAAAAGAGGATGAAGAGAAATATTGCACAGAGAAGAGAACAGCAGGAGTGAAAAGTTAAACATGTGAGGAAGAAGGAAATGAGGGAAAAGGTGAAAAGAGGAGAAAAGAGTAGACTGAGGAGGTTGAAATGGATGAAAGTTGTGTTCTCCCAAGTGTGTATCTGCATGAGTGTGAAAGTAAACACCTGTCAGCGTCAGGTAGAAATCTTGTGTATGTGTTTGTGTGTGTATACACAGAGGTTTATGGCAGTTGTACAGTATCTGTCATCTGATCCAGTAAATCTTTCAATTCCTCTAAGACAAGCTGTCACCACCTCTGTACATAAGTTCTCTCTTTCACACACACACACACACACACACACACACACACACACGCACACACACACACACACACACACACACACGCACGCGCACGCACACAAGCTTTGCGTTCTTTGAAAGCCATGGCCACACACATCGAGTAAGCCAAGTTCAATTAAACCTGGAAAGATATACAAATGTAGGTGGTGGTGTTGTGGAAAATAAATCAATAATATCTCCATACATCATGTCATCCAGCTACATATTCGTGAAAACAGAATAATGTAAGCAAAAGTTTGGGTGTAAATGGAAATGCTGAAAGAAAGAAAGCTGATTCAGCTAAGGTTATAATGTAAAAGACAAAAAAATGAAAGTGTAAGGTTTAAGATATCTCAAAAACAAGACAGAGGAGTTCAGCTGTCCCTATTCATTTTCTCCAGTGGGTCTCCACAGGGAACCTTATCCAGAACAAAAAAAAATCAGCCAGCCTCTCAATGTGAACTGGGTGGGGTTAAGTGCATCAAATATCCCTGCACCTGGGTCCTCTGCCATCTAACTGAAACTAAAACAGCCACTGAGCCTCTCAGATTGGTACAACATGGTCAGCTTGTATTCTGACTGATGAAAAAGATAAGAGACAAAGAGCTATGAACTCATAATAAAACCTTACCAATAAAATTTATTTTAGGAAATAAAGACAATGACAAGCTTCAAGTTCTGGGGAGAAAGCATGAGTGAGCTTTCTTTTTTTAACAATAAGGGATCATTAGTGAGCTTATCTCTGGTATGATACTTTTTTTTTTCTTCACAGTAATTGTATTCGGAAAATGGTTTTATCCTACCCATGAAATTATTTCTGCTATGCACAGTGGGTGGAGGTGGCCTGATAAAAAAAAAAAAAACAACTCCTCACTCTTCATACAGAGGGTCTGGACCCTCAGCTATTGAGAAACGACTGCTGCATGTACTCTTAACCTTATCAGCTCCGTGTTGCATACAAAACAGTTTGATGTCAACACCTTTTTTTTCCCGCCGAGGAGTTTACTGCGAGATACAGAGAAAGCAGATGGTAAAACTTTACATGATGTGACAGCAATCGATATGCTAACTGGAACATCACTTCAAGTGCTATAGTTTTAAAAAAGGAATTGACAGAGTAAGGCATAAATTAATCACAACCGGTTAATATAGGGGGAGTAAATTTCAATGAGACTTTTTAGCTGGCTAAGAATAAACATCATGTATGGACTGCATTTAGAACTAGTTTTCAAGTGTGATATTGCACAAAACTGCCGATATCAGCTTAAATACTTGACAATATTTTATTGCAGTTCATCCATGCTTCATTTGCATTCTCAAGATCTCAAAAGCTTAAAAGATCTTGGTCACATGATAATCCATCTTGCAAGGCTAAGCGGGTCACATCAATCAGTTAGTCTGGCTGCCACTGTGACATCTGCAATATCAAAACCAGAGACCTTTTATTCATACACAGCAAAGTTCAGTGCTCAAAGCTTTTAGCAGTTCATTTTTTGATCTTAGCAAGGCTTGCTAGTGATAGATGTCAACAAATGCACAGATGGCTAATCCAGTGTACTAACATTATTGTTTAACAACAGACTTATAAGATATTTTCTTATTCTATTTAGATAATTTTTTTATCTGTAGTTATGCTAGATATTATTACATATTTTTTAAAGTTTGTATATTTAACAAGATACAAGGTTAGTCTGCACATAGACTAGAACTTTGTTATTTCTTATTAGGCTTTTGATATCTTTACCAATGAATAATAACATAGCTTGGCATCTGGGCTATCTGGAGATAGATTAAACTGAAGCTTGGGTTAAGACACATATAAATAAATGTATTTTGGTCATTGTATTCATCCTAAGCAAGATTTTTGTAGTTATAACAAATGTGTTAAATAGAGAGGACTATAACATCTGAGCAGTCAAAATCAGAAGTGGCAAAGTATCAAACTAGAAAACAGATCAAAAAGTGACAATTTCCCTGAGTCTGACATAACATATTCTCATTAAAGCCAATATAAAATATTTCAGCTGTTCTAAATCCATTGAGATTTCTTATTACAGCTTTTGTACAGTAACCAATTGGTAAGGAACTAGCTTCTCAAATTCAAGTTGGATAAAAGATTAGTGACTCATAATCTTAACATGGGTGATATGTTGAGGTATAATTAAACCATCAATGCAAACTGGCTGTCAGTAATAACTCTTGTGTGGTTGACAACTAGCATCACTGGATACATTTGTACCCATTAATGACTCCATTAAATACATTCTTATTGCATGTTTGTAAAAGTAAAACAGAGTAACATAAATTCTTATTTCTGTAGCTTGTGTAACATCTGGGTCTTTATGAATGGATTAGGTTCAGAACAAATTGCTCCAAAACCACCAGAATCACTGTAGATCCAACAGTAATTATTACTCAACTGAGAAAGATGAATGTGCACCTGAATAGTGGAAGCGCTTCTTCACCTTCACATGAAAAGACTGAATATCAAAAGCAGCTATAAACACATTTCCTGCGGGGAATATGGGAAAGAATGATTAAGAGTCACCGCAGACCTCTCCTACATACCAAGTCCCAGCGCACTACCTCCTAATAGCAACTCCTTTGCATCACTGCTCTCTTGTTAAATAAACCACCGCTAAGCAACACATGAATTTTCTAGGTCGTTTAAATGGAGGCACAAATAAAAATCCCACACTTTCTATCACACATCCACAGTACAGGATTTTCCTCAGAAATGTACATTGGACGTATACATTGATGTAGTTAGTAGAGTTCAATAAATCTTAAGTCATTGGACTCAAGTTCAGGTAGTCTCTGGACTCTTGTGAGTCCAGAGAACTCACAAGAATCGTCCATAGGTTTATTGTTTAAATGATCTTTAAATGTATGTCTATGGCATAATTGAAATATTTCCATGCAAGGTTAGAAAATTCAAATTTATTTACACTGTTAAATATCTACTGCAACTGCAAGTGTGTGTAAAAAAAAGAAAATGCATAAAACATGCAACGATACTCAGATAGCAAACATTTCACTGCTGCCCGTTTGTTCTTCATCAAAGAATTACTAAACCCATGTGGAACTCATTACCTACAGAGTGACATGACATCTTTCTGGACTTTTCCAGACGTGGCAATTAGGTTTATTGATGTAGAGCATAAGGCTGTGGAGGAAATGTTTTCATTTTTTAATTTTATGTAAACGGTTCTTGACTTATGGTCTACATTTCTTTTAAAAATTACAGTTTATAATAATTAGTTAAAAAGAAAAATGGAAAACTTATCACAAGAAAAGGTAACTTCTTCCTCACCGTTCGGTTAAAGAGGGCAGGAGGCATTATGTAAAATTCCCTCATTCCCTCATCCCATATTTTCTGTGGGAAAGCTTGGAATACCGTTTTAAAAGTTAACCCTACTTTAAACATTTTTGTTTATGCTGTTTCTTGGTCAGCATGGTGCTAATATTCTCTGAGAAGCCTCTGATGCCTTTACAGGAAAACTGCGTGCATTGAGATTAAATCCATCACATGTTGACTCCGTTTGCTAAAAGATTACTTCTAAAGACAACTGGTTGTACACGATTTTATTTAGGGGTATCAGCATAAAGAAGGCTGACAAGGAAATGTATCTACTCACATGTATTGAGCAAATGAACTTGCATTCAGAAAGCAAAATAAACTGAAAACCTGATCTCTCTATTTAATATGGCTATCCAGCAGAGCACAAGGTAATCAAGAAAACCACCTATCAACAACCACGTTTGCCACTCACAAACACATCATGGGTTAAAGGTTCAGCCATCAGATGGAAGCAGACCATGTCAGCTCACTTAGCTTACTAGCAAAGTCAGTCAGTGTCACTGCTTACATAAGCCTAAAGCTGTATCTCCTGTGCAGTTTGACTAAGATCCAAACACACAAGGTCAGGCTGGAGTTGATGGGCTGCTTAGTCAAGCAATCAGTTCTTTTTACCCATCCTCTGTGTAAAATCTTTTAGGTGGTTACATAACTGCGCCTGGGCATGAAGATGCCAAAAATGACACCGAAAGATGTGAAAAAATCTAGGATTGAGAGCAAAACCCTATGTTTATAGTGTAGAAAACACATAAGCTGCATATTTCCACTTATTTTCTCAAACTTTCTAGAGTAACACCTTTGTGAGATATGCTTTACTCTTGATCAAAGCAAAACTTAGGTTTCAAATGTACTAAACATTTCATCTGTTTGAGACGAAGCTTCTCAAAACCCAGCAGCAGCAGAGCTCTTCAGGCTCACTACCCTAACAAACCTGCTAACTTTGATCAATTATTCGTTACAATGATAGAGGCCTGTGTCTTTTAGAAAATACATTAGACTCAAAGCCCTTGCTGCTTGGGTTTTGCCAGAAGCAGTAAACTTCTTCAGTTTTTCTCATTGTTAAATAATCACTGCTGACAACATGCAGGCTCCTGCAGAAACTGCTGGCCAAGAAATTCTGCTACATCACCTCGCCTGATCACGGTAAATTTGATGTTTACTTTAGAAAGCTCCTCTACAAAAAAAAAAAAAAAAAACATACACAGAATAAAAACCACATAATTAACACTTAGCACTATATAAATGCAGGTAACGTGACTGATTGATAAACAGAGAGAAATAAATAGATGAGGGAATCACAAAAGAGATTTTTTTTTTCTTTCGCACTGTAGCAGTTGCTTCTGTTGCCTTGCACCAGCTGGGATAGAATGAGTGTGTGCTTGTGTGAGTGTGTTGCTGATTGTATAAATGGGTTATGCAGAAGTTTCTACAGAATTATGACTAGCCACATAAGCAGTAATACACAAATGTGTTATGAGAGAAAAGAGCACCACAGACAGACAGATAAACAAATGCTTAAAAGCCCACTTAAATTCATCCCTCATCAGGGCTCTTTTTTTGTATGCATGTGTGTTTATGTTTGTGTGGATGCTTGTGTACGAGTACATCTGCATCTGTCTCGATAACCAATAAATCCACTTACAATTGGACAGCAATATGGCACTTGATAAGGTTGTGTACCTGCTTGTGCAAGAGGCTCTGCACAAAGTTAGAGTCCAACAGTAATGAAGGGTCACCATTTTGGATAAATCACATATACAGTAACCCACAATACAGAGAAAGGAAAAAAAAGAGGTCAGACAGAAAGAATGACAAACGTAATTTGCCAGTATGTAGGCCATTGCAGAATAAATATATGCAAGTATACTGAGATAGAGTGTCACTATGCACTAGGTTAAAGTGAAATAAGTGCAGAGCCCACAGATTATTCTTGCATAAGCTCATGTGGCTTCTGATGAATCCATTGATGTAAAAGCCTTTGAAGCTCATAAAGACCGTGTGACAAAGTATCAGTTTTATCCAGCTTCTTACTTCAAAATATTTATTGTATGTATGCAACACTTCAAATGTGAATATAAAATGAAAGTAGCTTCAGGTTCTGTTTAAAAAACAAAAATTAAAATTAGTTCAATTTAAAGCAGCTTATGAAATGTATCTTATTAGCAGTCTCCTTGTTGGAGACAAAAGGTAAATTTATGATGTAAATAACTACTTCTTATAAATATTGTGATTTAAACTGTGCACTTTTTTTATTTTATGGCAAAACTAAAGTTATTAAACATTGTAAATGATATTTTAAGTTAAGTTAAATTTCATCAGTAAAGTATGTAAGGTATGGTATGCCTAATATGGCTTGACTTGTTTACAATACCTTTGTTTCTTTATGACCCATCTGTCTGCAACTGTCTATTTAAGGCCTTTCTGTCAAACATAGAACAGCTAAACACAATAACATAGTCTGTATGGATCATTTTAAATTTGGTAATGGTATTTTCTACCATCATAATGTTAAAATAATAACAGCACTTGACTGAATATCAAAATGAATCCGTGGTATTTTAATGCAGAGTGTTAAAAATTACCAAAAATAACTTGAAAAGTAACTTAAAACCAAACATCCCTCTCCCCTTCTACAATGTACAGACCCTATCTGTCTGTGCTGTAATCCATAGCTCTGCTAAATTTTTTTAGTGTGCCCAAGGATGTTGTTGACAGGCCCCTGTCGACTGTGATACACATCACCAGCTGCTTCTTTTCACCTGTCAGTAAGAAGCTTGACTAGAAGAGTGCAGCACATGTCTAGGATCAAGCTGTCCTTCCAGATCCCACTCACTTCATACTTCTGATTCTTCTATGTAGTCTTTAGGAACATTTTTGGACTTTTTTTTGGTCCATTGCACCCTGAATGTCACTGGGGAGACAGAGCTCCAGTGGCTGGCCAACAAAAAAAGGCTGCACATTTTGAGTCTTTAAAGTCTATCTATCCACCTATATGTATCCATCCATCCATCCATCCTTTGTACCTGTGTTAGAGTCTCCCTGTTGAACTGAAGCCTATCTGTTAAAAGTAAGAGACAAATAACTATGCTATACATCTAAAATAAAGCCAATTTTGACTCACGTAGCAATGACAATTTTCGCACTGCAGGACAAACCTGAGAAACTGGGGGCGGAGGCAGTGCATTATATTCTATACTGTTTATCCAAGGTTCAAACTAAAGGAAAGATTATGTCCTTTGATTGAATTTTGGACGTACCCCAGGATTTCCTTCCAGTGGTAATCATTATCATTCACAAAAAGCATAAACCCTGAAGTTCAAACATCAGACACGTGTCTGATGTTTGAACCGATGTCCCTTCATTCATAGAGAACGGAATTAATTTTATTAGGGTATTGGAGAAGGATTGCACCTGAAAGTTGCAGGATGATCGCCATCCCTGCATTACCCCTTTTCCAGCACCCATGATTCTGCAAAACCCTCAGCAAAATACCTTTGGTGTTGATTTTTTCTCCAGATCAATAAGATATTGGACAACTTGATTTTAGGGTGTTTTGTACAAACAAAACACCCTAAATGATCAATGTACATTGATCATTTAAATGAAATGCTAGGATAACCATGAGCATTTCAACACCAAGGCGTCTGTCATATTAATGAGACACCCACTGCTGAAAAACTTCACACCAACTGATGTGTTTCACTGCTCATCCAGTGAGACTATGGGCGGATTCCTTCGGGGTTTAATGTGTGTTTTAACTTAACGCTGTGCAACGAGAACATCTTCCTGATGCAGATAATATCACCGTTATTGAAAATATGCAGACAAGTTGCTTAAGTCTTTTCATAACAGTTACAAGAAGCACAGGCCTGCTTCTTTCCTGTTCCATGCACTCCCTGCCTACTTTACCTAATAGAAATGGGAAGCCTCCACATGAGCTTCACACTACAGCTGTTAAACATAGGTGAGGCTTGTGATAAAAATGACCTGTTTCCCCACAAATATAAAAACATATTCTTCACAATGTCATTGAAACAGCAGTTGTTTCAGAACATTACACAGCTGTGGAAATACTGCTGAAGAAGCTTCCATAGGGGAATGCATTGACTACATTTTGCATGCAGTAAGTAAGAAAATAATTACAGGAAAGGGGAAAAAAAGCAAGGATGCAGTGCAGACTGAGAGAAGCTCTATGTCTTTGTGTCTTGTCTCTGTGCTGCAAGACACAAAGACATAGATGAGGTATTGTGCAGGAGAGAGAGTTGCGAGCAAGTTCTGACAGGTGCAACAAACAACATTAAACTTAGGTTTTTGTGTTGTATTTGTGTACATGTGATGTGGTATTTATATATCCAGTCACTTTTGACTAGGTAGCGAGTCCTCTCTCTTTCTCTCTCTCTCTTAGAGTCAATTTATCTATCTCCCTTTAAATCTCTCCCTCCAACACAGACTGTTTGGAGAAGATGGAAATGTCACGGCTGCCTAGCAACCGGTGAGGCTATGGCAAGATGACTTTTTTTATTTATCTTTGGCAAATTTCACACTTCCTCCTGATTCAAATGCATAATTTAACTAATACAACTGGCTGTTCAGAAGCCTGTGAATATCTGTCGCACAGGCATGTCTGTGCAACACCTCAATTAGAGACAGTCAAGTCAAAAACAGTATCACAATACAGCCTATCATTGCTAGAAACTCAAAATAAACTGAATATTAAAAAGAACAGTAGAAGAGTTTACCACATTTTTGCATAATCCCATCTTTCAATAACACTGAAAATATTAAAGTTCATAAGACATTCTCCTCTTTAAAATAAAACTCTCTCATCCTGGCTTGTTTTGGAGTTTGGATTGTGCAGAATTATCTATTTTGTTTAATATTGAGCTGAGGATATTAAAAGGTCACTGCAGATGAGTCTTATAAAATTCAGGTAAAACAGCTAAAAAGTAAAATTGTATATAGATTTATTATGTACAGAGTTAGTAGTTTTTTGTTATCAATTTTGATGACTAATAATAATAATAATAATAATAATAATAATAAAGGGGCGTGCTGTGGTGGCGTAGGGGTTTAGCACAACCCACGTATGGAGGCCTTAGTCCTCGACACGGCCGTCGTGGGTTCGACTCCAGGCTCCGGCGACATTTGCCAAATGTCTTCCCCTCTCTCCTGTCAGCCTACATTCAAAATATATGGGCCACTAGAGCCACAAAAAAAAACTTTGGAGAAAAAAATAAGTAAATAATAATAAAAAAAATAATAATATTGCAGAATAGCTACGTTCATGATAAGACCCACACAGTCATGGGAAAGTTTGCTACTTGACAGTTGCCCGGCAGACAGGTTATAACACTCTCAACAAGGAGGGTAAACCACAAGATGTCAATGCCAGACATGTTCCCATAGTATTGTTTGCAAGCATGTAAATGAAAAGTTGAAAGAACAGCAGGGATAACTGTAGCTCTAAGAGAAGATATGAAGCAAAGCCCATTCAAGAGTGTGGGAGATATTCACAAGGGGAGAAATGCAAGTCACAGCTTGTAAAAGTTAAAACGTCAAGAGCCACTGGGCACAGACATATTCAGGCCACAGGATGCGATGGTTGCAATCCTTCTGTTGTGTCTCTCCTGAATAAGAGAAAACTTCAGGGGGCATCTTACCTGGGCTCCCATAACCTCGCATATCATATCAAATATGAAGCATGTGTCAATTTCAAACTTCAATTCACTCTGTTCTAAATGAGCAATGATCCAGAAAAACAAGTTGTGTCATGGAGGAGAAATTGCATGATGAGTCTGCTTGATGACTCAACTGATGGTGTGGTGTGCTTGGAGATGAAGGCTGGGTACTGGAACTGCAAACTGGACATGGTGTAGAGCTAAGTTGCATGAAACAACTGAGTAGCTCAAACATCTCACCAAGTTTATACAACATGCCATCTCTGGACACACAACATGTTGAAACTTGAAGCAAATTGGCAGCGGCAAATGAAACACACATTCAGTTCTATTAACACTATTTACTATAGGTGATTAATACTAATATGTAGCTTACATTATCCTTATTTGAATTGAGTAAAGAAAAAGCAAAGTAAAAAGTAAAGCTATTCTCAAGCTAACAAAAGCAACTAAGTAATCGCTTTGTAAAAAAAAAATAAACAAAGTGTTAACAATTAAACAACATTGATTTACACAGCATTAATTTAAGTGATTCCTAAATTATTATGATAGTCAAAATTGCCACATAATTTTTAGGGAAGGTTTCAAAGAATATTTTTCTTTCCAAAGGCTTCTGCATCCACTCCTACTCATACACTTACATTTTCAGCACAGTGCAGCAATCCAGTTATGCAAATATGCAGAGCTTTCTAAGACAATTACATGTACAAAAAAGGAATAAGTGTGACATAAGCAGAAAGAAGTCACCTGCGATTTGACTAAATAGTAACACTACTGATGGTTGAAAGAAGACAATCGATTTTTCTGAGAGTTTTATAAAACTCTTTAGGTATGATATTTGACAAATGTTGACAAGTAATATAATTAAAGCACATTTAAAGACAGTTTGTCAAAACTTAATGCAACAGTTTTAAGGAAATCCGATCACTGTGCGAATAAATTTAGCAATGTTTTCAGGGATTTAAAATGGTTAATTATGCAAAACCAGTACACTGGCCAGGACTTGCATATAGAAATGATTAGTTGATCTGCTATATTTTCTTCATGACTTTGATGAAAAGACATAGACATAGACATTACTTTAACATGTATCTAATGTTTGTTATGTACTGCTGATGTACTGATCCCCTGGTGGAACAATGTGATCCAACGCTCTGCAAAAATTGATCTGAAATGCATCAGTACCAAATCAAGTAATCCTATTTACATATACACAGAGTGTGCCAGAGCATATCATATTAACAAAACCTTACCTTGGGGGACATTCACGTTATAGCGTATTGAATATTGTCTTCATTTAGTTACAATTTTATTGATTAAAATACACAGCATGCATAACATCATATTAGTTCATGAAAATACTAGCATGGCATTTATTTTATCTTTTTCTAAATTACAGAAGAGAAAATGCTACACAAAAATTGTTCCAGCAAAGAAAAAGAAATGTTATGCACCAATCAGTCGACCAGTGATAGAAACCTGATAGATTGCTTTTGGATGACTTGAACCAGTCATCCAAAAATTAATGAGAAAACTCATTGTAGTTGTAAAGAAAATGCATAATTTTTTATGCATTTTGTTCTGAATTTAGAAAATTGATTTAAAGATTATGGTCTAATACGTGAAGGTATAAAGTGAGAAAATCTGCACAATAATCTTACACCTTTTGAGACTCAATTGCAGAAAATGTTTCTTTACATTTAATTGCTTAGTTTTCAAAAAGTTTAGAAAAATGTGAATCCCGATCTACAATCTCACCATATTTTCCATAATTATATCTTCAAAAAATATATTATCCTACCGATATTACTCACTCAAAAAGGTAAGAGATGTTTGAAACACATACCACAAGCTCTTTTGCACAAAGGGACTATTCTTAGTGCAAAAACGTAATCAAAAAGGCACAGTGTAATTTCTAAATACATTTTCACTCTGCTATAATACTATGCTATTTTTTAAGAAATGATTTTATTTTAAGGAAGACATCAGTGAATGCTTCTAGTAAAAAGTCCAATTAAGGGCTTTAGATTCTTACTGTGAAAACAAGGTTCATTAAAGCATATTGCTTTTCTTGTCATGTGGAGAACCACAAGAGATAAGTACGTAACCTATTTTGGGTTTCGACCTAAGTGAAAGAAAAAAGAAGAAATTCTGCCTGTGTATGGTGAAAACTATGTCAGTGTTTTTTCCCATATGGTATGACTAACAACAACATTAAGCACCACAGAGGCACAAAGAAATAGAGCAGAACCAGAAAAATTAGATCTTTCTCCAGGCTCAATCCAAACTGCTTCCTTCCTTGAGAAAGAAATGAAAGGTGACAGATGCAACACACTTGAAAGGAGTCTCACAGAAAAGTTGATCACAAAAAAAGTAAGTTTGTGTGTTTCTGACGTACAGTGTGGAAATATCTTCTTGATAGCAAGATTCTACATAAAAAGTGACAGGCCGATTTACTATTTGTACAAACCAGTAACGTGTGGCTAACACAATAAGCAATGCTTATATTTTGCATTCAACTGTTAACCACACAGTGTGATAAACTCCATCATTCTTTCAGGACAAAAAACCCTCTTAGTTGTATCTAGAACTTACTTTGTGGTTATATAAAAACTTTACTTTGGGATTTAATAACTATCATCATTTACTTTAGGTAGCGATGATAGTTATTGGGTCAGTTGAGGATTGCAACATTAGATACTTAGTGCCCTGATTTGTACACAAGAACCAAAACCCACAAATGTTACTGTTTGTAATTAAAGCTGTTTAGCTTTATGAAACTTTGTTATTATGCTATAAATCACTGTTACAAACTTTTGTGAACTTGAGTGACATCCATGGATGCTGATATTACACACAACAAATTATGAATTATTTTGATAGAATTTGTTTGTGGCTGATACAAAACACATTGATTATTCAGAAAGCTACCAAATGATATAATGCCAAAATCCTAATATCTGGTGTTGTCTGGATTTCAGACTGTAATCACATCACTGCTACATATTTACTGAATTACATGGTGTTTATTCTCAGTGTAAATTTGATAGCACAATGTCAAAGCCATGAGGAATAAAATCTATATCTCTATCTTGATAGGGAGACTCCTTTCAAAACTAAAATTAGAAGCACTTTGGGTTTCTCGTGTAGAGATTTAAAATGTAATGCAGTTCCTAGTACAATCACAGGGAAGCTTGATCTGGATTAGTTGTAGAACGAAGGTTAGTGTGTCAAAGAATGTGATGAACACAGGATCACTGTATAATGCGCTCACACACAAAAACCCACTTACACAAAATAGCCATAGCAGGTGAAGTGGATGAGGGAATGGGCTGAATAGAGGGGAAGGAAAAGAAATCAAAGATGGTGTGATTATCCTTTGGGATTAAACCAGCCACAGTCTGGACCTTTCTTCTCCCCATTGATCCAGCTATTCAACCATCCGTTCATTATTTCAGCTGCTTTCCCGACCTTGCTGACTGATTCCATTTTTGTTAAATGCAAAATTTATCAAGTGTGTGCAGCAATTTCTATTACGCTGGAGTCAATGAAACTTGCATAGAAGGTATGACTGATCCCCGTTTTACTCAGTTCATTTTCCTTTTTATGGCATTCTTATAGAAAAGATATGAATCATACGGAAAGTACCCTATATGAGATAAAATAAGTCAAAAGAACAGGGACTGGTTTGTCTTATTGGGTGTCCTTGATACCAGCAGCCTCTTTAAAAAAAATAAAAACTAAATTGAAAGACTATATAATAATAAAGCAAGCAGACTTTAGTTAAAGCAGGCAAAGAAGCAGAATATATGGTAAAAGGGTCAATGCAAGATATTGCTTTGGGTCTGATTAGGGCAGTAATATGATGTTTTACCGTGTGAAGTACAGAGTAGATGATTTAAATCTGTGTCTTCTGAAGTGCCTTTCAGAATTATTTTTACTACTTGAAATTGTTCCCACTTTGTCACATTAAAACATCAGTGTAATATATAAGGTATTACTTAATGAATAAAAATTTTAGAACTGTGCCCAGCACATGTATTCGGGTCTACTGAGTCAGGATGTTGTTTTATATTTGCCCGTCTTTCAATTTATTTTCACCTTTTTAATCTAACTGTTAAAACTTCAATATCTGTGATTATATGAGCAAATCATCCAATTTTAATCATATGTCCTTTTCTCCTAAAGGTGCATTTGAGGTGTTTCTGAGAATAATCCAGAAACTTCAAAGAAGGCTATCAGGACTGTTTCTATACGTTTAGGTTCTTTGTTTAAAAGCACAACTCATTAGAGCCCATTTCTTCTCAAGTCTTGTGAAGATCCACAAGGAATAGGTCTGCAGCCTATTTTGAGTCCCAATTTAAACTGGTAAAAATCCTCTCACTGAATATACTGGAAATGTCTCTGCTCCTTCTCTCCAGCAGACCTCTCAAGACAACATTAAACCCTATAGAGTTATGAATAAATAGAGCAGAACAGGCAAAATTAGATATGTCTTCAGGCTCAGCCATTACAAACTATTTCTTTGAGAACATAAAGTCTTATCTCCTTTGTGAATGGAGCAAGACAGCTTCATTCCACAGCAACGAGTGATCCTGGACACTAAAAAATGTAAGGTTGCTGCAGGGCAACGGAGCAAAGAATGGCTAAGCAAGGCGAGACAGGGCAGCAGAGGTATGTTATCATGATTTTAAAGTTTGTGCCACCAGCCAGCTGGCTTGACACTATTGCTGCTTTACAGAGGCCACAGTAACATGGTATCTGAGCCAACAGGCTGTCATCTTTCCCAGAAGTCACACGGACTAGCGAATACAGAGGTGAGCAGCCTTTGTGTAGCCAGATGGTGACACAGAAGAGCTATTTATAGCCTCTTAGGGGAAAAAAAAAAGTGCAAAGAAAAGGCAGTGAAAGAAAAGCAAAAAGAAGCAATAAAGAGCTGAGGAACACAGTCACGAGCATCAATGTCTCAGTTCTTGACGCTTGTCTATCTGAGATATTGATTCACCGGTTTAAAAAAGCACCATTCAAAAACTCTGCAGCTAATCGACTGCAGAGCGAAACCTCAAACACGTTCACACCATAAACTTATTAACTGAGCTGTGACAGGACCAAATTCTATAAAGCCAATATGTCTGACATGATGGTAATGATTTATTAACCGAGCCAATGTAAAAAAAATGTTTTGGGTTCACTGACATATTAGATCTACTTTGAACCAGTTATTATTGAATTATAGCTCCAAATCTAATGAACCATTTTAATACAGTGCTACCTGTCAGGGTGGCAAAGGTACTTAGAAAGAGTTAGATAACATTAAGTAAAGCAGTCATATTTAATTTTGCGGTTGCATAACCTTCTTCCTAAATTTACTTCTCTGAACCCATTATTAGAACGTACTGTATTAATCTCAGTTATGCTTTGTTTTATGCAGGTTTTCACAATATTTTATTGCATATGGTGTAGTGGTGAAGATTACATTCTTCCAGTTAAGGAAACTAAGTGTAACCTGTATTAAATTATGACTTCAGTTTTGGAAAAATGAGAACTGATTTTAACATTTTACCAAAAATAAAGCAAAGATTTTATGCAGCATGGTTCCCTGTTTTCTTCTTTTTTACAAATGCTAAAATTTGCAGTGCATTTATAGATATTTACATATAGTATGTAATTAAGACACAAGACCTTTTTTCTCACTGTCTTATATTGAATCACTAAGTGGCTTCTGTCTTTAGGTGAGTTAACATGTTTTCCCAATTTTTACCTAATTTGATGGTATGCTTAGTGCCATTGTCCATTTGTAAGACACATTTGTGTCCAAGCTTTAACTTCCTGATTAAGGTTTTCCGTAAGATGTTGCTTTAGTGTTGTTTCTTCATGAAGACGTCTGTTTTATGTAGTGCACTAGTCCCTCCTGCAGTAAAACACTCACTCACCCTGATGCTGCCATTTCCCTTTTTCACAGTTGGGACGGTTTTCTCAGGCGACAGGACATGCCTCCTAAGTTAAGGATTTGTCTGTTTTTGAATTTGCTAATTGATTTTGGAGTAATTACTTCGTCGTAATTACTTCTCTGCACCAGACTTGTTTCATTGTGGACACACTCACCAGCTTAAGCCAATATATTTACAGTCATTTACTTTTGTTCTGGGGTTAAAGAGATTTCCCTCACAGACTTGTTCATCTTAGGGACAAAAACTTGTTTGCATCATAAAAAATATGATGGCAATACATTCCCATGAAATTTAATGTTGTGTGTAATCATTTGCAAAGAGAGCCTGGTGCATAATAGTCGTAATATAGCATCTGAGGTAAAGCAAGAGTTGTGGAAGTGCGCAATTCCTTTTGGAGTATGTTGCTTGATTTCTTTTGATTTTCCCAAGGTTTCAGACATCGGAGGTGACATATCTGAGAGGTGCATCTATTTACCTAAATTGTTGTGAATTAAAGTATTAAAAGCTTACAAAGACATGCTCTGTTTATCCAGGGTTTTTAACATCTTTAAAATGAACAGAGTATGTAAACTTAGAAATTTGAAGCTTTGAAGTTTTAAAAAAAAAGCAAGTTCTGTACTTATTCTGGCATTTGGAAAACGGATAAGAAATTCTAACTGACTTCAAACAGGAATAACTTAGTCTTATTTAATGTCACACACCAGAAAAATGTTTTTTTTTTGTATTTTTCAAAAGGGTGTGTCCAGCTGTGTATGTTGACAGTGCTTTAAGCTCTAAATTTCATCACATGTATCTGCACTGAATTGCCATTTTTGTTTATAGAAATGTTAGTAACTTCTATTTCAGAGCAACATTTGAAATTACGTGTTTGTTGTGGAACCCACTGCTTATGATGGCTCTACTACTGCGTGTTGTTTGATTACATAATCATCATCAAGGGGTCATACTAAGAGCTACAAAACAGACTCCAGACAGTCATGCTGCGCCCATATTCGTGCCAATCCAACAACCAGCTGCTGGGAAGATGGAAAGCAGAATAGGATTTGTTTGCAATTTTCAGTGTTTTGCAAAGCTATTAATAATACTATATTTAGCATAAAAATAATATATAAAATTATCCACAAATCACATCATTACAAGGATGAACTTCAACAAATTTCCTTTGTTCCTTCCTTGGCCAATTCTTTGTAGAACCAATCTTAAGAATGACATTTTTGCTCAGTTTCATTTCTGCTGTTTTCAAGTCTCTAATTGTTTGTTAGATTTGAAATGGACATTGACTATACCATTTTCCGACTTTACATAATTTACTGTGATCTAAATAATTTCATTGTAGCTCAAACTGTATGTTTAGGGTCATTTTCCTATTAGAGGCTAAACATCTTCACCAGTTTCAAGACTTTTTTTATCCTCAAACAAGTTTGCTTTCAGGATTAAGCTTGACCTATTCTCTCGCAACCTTTCCAGTTTCTGAGGACGAAATGAATTTATGCATAATAGTCATAATATTATGGTTTGTAGCAAACCATAAACAGGGTAATTCAATGTTCAAACAATTTAAATAAAAAACATCATTATTGTCATACGTCAAAATAAAAAAAATCATTAAAAAACATGATTGTTTATCACATAAAACCCTAATAATTAAGTGGTGGTTGTAGTGTTGTAAAAAAAAATTAAAAAAAAGTATTTTGGTATCAATACTACTGTAGGGCATTGCAAGTAACAAAAGAGGCTCCCATTACGTTTGCCAGTGTATGGTTACAATCAAAATGCACAATATGACTAACAAGCACTGTGGTTTTCAATGTCCATGTACTGGGAGGTGACTGAGCCAGAGTCAAACACAATTAGAGTTGTTTTACCTGCCTCCAATCTGTGCTTAGTATATTTTGGGACTGCATAAAGCAAGAAATAGCTTATTTTTTAGATATAAAAATTTTCAAATGGAGAAAATATCAGTTAGGGATGCTGTTTTGGTTCTTAGCTATTTTCAGGTGTGATTAAAGCGTTTACAGTCAGGCAGTTAGTATTATCCAGCTGCAATTCAGCAGTAAAATAAATATGCAGGAACTGTGCAATGTAGTCCCAACACAAATATTGACAAATCCAGCTACAATATACAGTAACATACTTTCTGAATATTTGAAACCTTGTGTATATTAGAGACAACGGCGTGCTTGAATTAAGAATTGTTTTGAAAGAACAGAAAATATAAAAATGAAATACAACAACAGCTCTGCATTAACAATATGCTGGCATGTCTTTGATTAAAATGGTAATTTACCCCAAACAGTGATAGCTACAAGAAGATACAGGCTCCTGAATTAACATGCAGAATTAAACTACAATTAACATGGTAGTTTAACATGCAGAAACTGGATGTGCAACAACATGGAATCATAGAATCTTGTGGTATTGGTCTGTGCATTTTTATGGCTCAGTATGATCACTTGATGTACTTTGGGAAAAATAGCAAAAACAATTATGGCCAATAAAAGGTTTGTCTTACCAGATAAGTAGTTCATTTATTGGCCTAACACTGAGAATTAATTAACACCCTTTTAATTGTCCATTTAAAGACCTAAATCCTTCAGAGTATCATTCAACAGCAGACAGATAAAGTGCTCCTTTGAAGAGAACATGTCATGCAAAATCCACCTTTTTAGCCCTGAAACACATTTTTTGTGTACTTTGAATGTCTAGGACAGCAAAAAATTTAAATTTATTCTCTCCTGGTGCTTTTTGAGTTATATTTTTCAGTCTGTTCATTTTTTTTTTATTGCCTATGTTTTCTCATCGAAGTTGTAAGTAGACAAGTCAAAGTGTTTGGTTCTAGTGACTCCTTAAATTGTGGCATCACAGCCTCCTCAAAGTGTCTGGTTAAACCTTATTTTTCTTGGAAATGTATCCAAATTTATCTCCAAATTGTTAACATAAGAAAGAAAGAAATTGCTTAATGTATTTACATTGAGACCCACATGATAAACCTTTCGTGATACACAAACATAAGTTGGTTAGGAAGTAAATGAAAAAATTGTCAGCAGCTGAAGTCAAAGCCAGCATGTTGAGCAGGATGAACAAAATAAACTGACTGTGTAACAATCTTTTTCTTTACTCTTACACTGAAACTGTTAAATTAGTTATGGTTACGTTTTTGTATTTTCCTGATTACAGCATTGACAACCTAAGGTTTCTTGTGCAGTGCCTGCATCAGTATAGTCATCCTAAACTAGAACAAACTATTCGGCAGGAAGTGTGGTACTAATTGTGCTTGTTGTTGCATCACTTCTGACAGAGGATTGAATTACAACACTCCTTGGAGGAGTCCTGACTTGAAGACTTTACTATTTACTGCCATTGGCTTCATGCTTAATTATTCTAAGGAACCTTTAGCTTTAAAGATAGCAATAAAAAAATCAAGTTGCAATATTTATTTAAACTTAAATCAAATTCTTAGTTAGTTATTAAGAGTTTTCTTTATTGGTAGAGCTTAATGTGAGTCAAGAGAAGTTGTACTGTGTACAGACTGTCAGTATTGAGCCAGCCCTTTAACACTTAGCCTCTAAGACTGCTGCAATGGGTGACCACAAGCTGCTCTCCAGTATGCTGGACTGTTAACAGTACTTCACAATAAGAGGTTAGAGTTGGGCATCTTCTAATTTGACTAAAAGAAATAGATTTTTTTAAGTGCTTATTTGCATAAACGCATATGATGAAGCAGATGCTCCACTTGTAAAGGTTGGACTTGGTAAAATGAAACACACGGTTTTAATCATGCACTGCAGCAAACCATAATGCATGATTAGTATAATTTGTCACTATCTGGGAACTGTGTTAAATCCTCTGGTAGCCATTTTTTAATCTCATGTGCCCCAGAGCATCCTAAAAATGCATGGTTAGCCTAAGGTGAGGTGAACTCCATCGTTAATTAAATTTTCAGTGCCTTCACTCAAACAACACAAGAACGGCTTGAGGAGAGAAGGCAAACAAAAGCCAAGGAAGAATGAAGAGATATAGGAAAAGACAAAGAACAAAGCAAAAGTAAAGAACAATAAAGAAAAATATGAGGGGGATAGATAAGAGGAGAAATAAGCTGTTTATGAGCTGCCTAGGGAAGAGGCCAGCTCTGGCCGTTAGGCATTAGTTAATCTGTCATTACTCTCATCAGGCCTCTGGCACCAACACACTGGTGCTGCATGTCCTTGAGTGTGTGTTTATGAGGCAAGGGAGCAGGATTGGGATTTGCGTTTCTGGATGGGAAAAGGCTGAGTCACTATGGTGACCAGAAGGCCAGTTGTAAAGAAATGAAGAATTGACAGAAAAGGAAGAGGAGTTGTAGGAATGCAAAAACAGTGCAACGTGATTTCATATAGCTCAAGATATTTGTCTGACCTCATAGCTTTTCTAATATACAGAGACTATCTAAGCAGTTCTTGACAGCCAACATTATTTAGTAATGTTTTGAACCCATTTGACTCTCTTGCAAATCATCATAGATGAAAGTGACTAACTAGCTATGAACAAAAACAAATTTAGTTAGAATCAACTTCATTGGCCATGAATGTACCAAACAAGGATTTCGACTTTGGTGAAAATTATGCAATTTTTGTCACACAACTGCAACAATGAGAACTGGTTTCCCCAGTTCGGTTCAACCATGCAGAACCCTGTAGAGCCTGATCTACAACAATTCAAATAAAGAGACCTAAATAGCATGAGAAAAAAATAATTACATGTGCAGTAAATGGGTATCTTGCATGCAATCTACAAAGATTGAGTACAACTGAATTCACAAGCAAGAGTGGTGCAGACTCTCCTCTGTCATCATTTGAGAATGTTGGAGAGCGGAGTGGCCATTAAAAAAATGAAAGTCATCGCGCTGGAGCTATAGTAACAATAATAAAAAATAATAATATATTTCGATAAAATACATGTACAATGTGGAACACAATGTGGCAAGTAAAAACATTTAAAGATCAATCAAAATAAAGTTCAAAACTACTTTATTTAACTCCTTACTTTTAGGTGATCAGCATATATTTTGTATATTCATGTACACATGAATTTATTGCACCTGCTAATCTCCTCATTTTCCTTATGAAATCATTTGTGCACCTTGTTTGTAGATTATGTGTGTGTGCTAACATGATTGCACGTGTTTTTATATGCGCAAACCTTAAAGATCAAATTGGTTTAACCCTCCCACGATCTCGGCATGATGCACAGGAAGAACACAGAAAATATTACAGTCAGAAAGCCGGAGGTTTGCCCCATTAGACCATTTCCTAAACCACACAGATACAAAAAAATTACCACATCTCTCAAGACCACAGTGGGGTAAAGGACTTTATGAAAGAATAAACTACCAAATGCCAGTATGCATAACTTCCAGCTAAATCTTTGCATACATACATACAAATATAACCATAAATTTAATAAAGAAAAAGGTGACTAAGATACAGAGCTACATCTACACATCACCAGAAAAGAATAAAAATGGCTAAAATAACATACAGAGATCATTCATGAATAATATTAGCAAATAAGCTATGCTTTCACACATTGCATTTTGAGCGACGTTAAAATAAGCATGAGGGGTTTGACTCTAATTGGAAACAGCTGAAGATAAGCCTCGTTCTTCTAAAATAGCAAAATTAAGAACAATGGCCATTATCATTTTGCAGCAGAAGACAGAGGCACCAGAAGGTGACTTTCTTCATTGTGCTCTGAGTGAATGATTACACATCTTAAGTTGATGCTGGCAAAACCCCGCAGCATAACGATTATTTGATGCTGACACTGCTCTAAATTCCTCCTGCACTCTGTCTGCTCTGAAGTTTGGTTTTGTCATTTTAACCTGCCTCTTACAGCGCTGGAGTAATAGCACTTGCAATCCGGCTATGGTTGCAAAACCTCTAAGACTCAGCAGAATGTCAGTATGTCAGCAGCCTAAAGCCAACTCTTATTCCTCCACTAAGCTAGAGAACACACACACACATGCAAATAGTTGTGAAGTAGCTTGATGACAATACCCCCTTTGTATCACCAACAACTAACGTTAGCATTAGGCTTACATTTAGGCAAATAATTGGTGAGCAGCACAAAAAATGTTAATTGGGAAAAAGATCACCGCCTGCTATGAAACTCCTGAATGCATGTCCCACATGTCAATAGAAAATATTTTATGTGACATACTGACATAACAAAACTTACATCCTAGAAGAGAAAATGTAGATTTCATATCAAAGAGTTGAGTCATTAGCTCTGCTTTGATCACACAGTCCAAGGTATTTCACTGGTTTAATATCATAAGAAGCAGCAGCCCTGAACTTGAAAGGTAATTTCTTCCCTCATATCTGGCAGACATTAGGGACACTCAAGCAGACAAGAAGCCAGACACAGTCTCTCAGCTCTGGGTAGGTGAAAAACATTACACGCCTGCACAAATTGGTGTGCCAATCATTGGCTCTAATTGATTTTCTTTTAGGGCGTAAAAAGGGTCCTAACTCTGCTATTGACGTAACCTCTATGTAACAAGATGAGCCAGTGTGTGGATGTTCATACAAGGAGAAAGATGGAGACTTTGAGACTAAGTGCACTGAAGTGTCTGTGAGTGAAAGGGAAAGACAGACAAATACAGTGAATACATATTGTATATTGTAGGGAAGGACTGTGTCCTGCACTACTTGATAATAGGGGTTGATAGGGATCAATTGTTAAATTACACGTCACTCTGATTGCCAATCCATCAAGAGAGTGCTCTTACAGCTCAGCAAGCCACACAAACTGAATCGGTAGAGATGTTTCTGCAGAAAGAACAAACACTTGCACACATCTAAAACTACATGAAGCTGGGAGAATTTAAAGTAACCTCTTGTCATACAGGGAAATTAGACTGTTTATGGCTCTGTCAGCGGGACTAAATTAGAGGACACGCAGATTGTTTCAGGCTAAAATAAAACACCTGAAGTGAAAAAAAAATGTTTTATACATTTCCCCTGTTACACATCAACATGCTCATTTAGAGTAGACTAGATTTAATTTATGGAGGAGCTCCTGAGGCGGATCATATTTTGATGCTTATAAAACAGTTCTGCTTATGTGCTGAAGTTTTTCTAAGCTTATTTTAAATTAATTTGTTTTGGAGCAACAGCAACTTATGATTGATGAAAGAAGGGACAAAGTGCAAGAAAGAGGGATTTGCTTTTACCACACTGCATGTGAAAGCTTTAATCCTTTTCCGATAGATAACTCTTGTTTAGCAAGGCCTGATAAAGAACAGTTTGTTATATTACTTGACAGCAGTTTCTTAATTAATTAAATGGCAATCAATGATCTATTCTTACAACTTTTGTATCAATGCAATCCAAAAGAGGGAGTATAAGATAATGTCAATGACTGCATTATTTACTCTAAGTTGATCACTGATGTCTTTCAGAGTAACAAATCTAGTCCCCAAAGATTATAACTAGTAGCTGAAGCAGCATTAGACACTGAAAATGTCTTTTTCATGAGGTTGCCTGGGTAACTCTTTGGAAGACTTTATCTCTAGGAGGAGTTCACAAAATTATAATTGTTCTGCTCTCTTTGTATGTCTAACAGTTCAGCAGGACGTCTCACTCCAGTCAATTCCCAGTGTAACAACATGAAACTATAGGCATAACAAAGTATGTAATACTCACATTTGCCATAAACTGTCCCCACAAATAAGACATAAATAATATTCTACTCAAAAATATTTATCAAACTCATAAAAAGATAGCATAATGGGCTGTACTTGTGTAGCACTTTATCAAGTCCCCAGGACTCCAAAACATATCATGCTACATTCAGTCATTCACCTATTCATTCACAGGCTTATAGTGGCAAGCTACCGGATAGTAGCCACAGTCTGACTGAAGTGAGGCAGCCATGAACCAGCGCCACTAGACTCTCTGACCACCACCAGCATGCAAGGCAGGTGAAGTGTCTTGCCCAAGGACACAACATCAGAGGCGGACAGAGCGGGAATCGAACTGACAATCCACAGACTGCAGGATAGACTCCTACCACCGATGTCACCATCCTCCAACTTCTTGTACATTTCTAATTGAGAAACATACAAGATGGCTGACTGGTCGGTTACATGCCCATTCTGACCTTCAAAAAAACTATTTCACTGAATAATTAATGAGATCCGAGTTTTAATAAGAAAGAAGTTGGAAAACCACATCAACAACAAAGTCAAATTGTAACAAAGTCATTGTGTCAAAATTATAATTTCACCATTCAACCAAACAAGCACTGATGCAAAACCACTGACAATCATGCGTTCTGTAAATAAGCTTGTAACGTTGTACCTACTGCAGACAAGCATCCCATGGAAGGACATTTTCTGTCAGCATAATATGGAGGCATATTAAATATTGTCTATAGTTTGACTTTAATCAAAACCCAAATTTTAAAATTTATTCCTAGTACTTCAAATATTTTCTAGATATTTTAATTTCTTTGTGCAAAGCAAAAATAAAAAAAATAATAATAAAGAAAACACATGTAGCATTTTCTTTCCTTCAAGAGATCATAATACTTATTCATACGAACTTAACACACAAATGGATAGGAAGCTTGTTTCTCTTTCAGGTCATTAGAGTTTGTTTGCAGAATTGTCCCTTAAGTTTGGATAAGTGACAGAAAACAACTGCAAGTGGATTGTGATCATTTTAACAAGACAATTTGTGTCTTTGTGGCAAATAATGCAGAAAGATTTGCCAAGTAGAAAATCATCATCTGAAAATCAGCATGCAGTCACTTTAGATACATATCTAAAGATTTATATATCTCAGATGACTGGCTGAACAATGTGTCTCTGACCACAGGTAGCTTACACCAATCACAGGTTGTTATGCAACAACAAATTGTCTTCAGTCTGAAGCTTCTTCAGACATGCTGTAGTACTGACCACGACAGTAGATCCTTTCTGCCCACAGTAATCACCATCTACAACAATTCTTTGAAGAAAATTGTGTAGTATGAGTTAGAACAAGCTTTAGTTTCCCTCTGGGTCTAAGAAAGTACTTTTTAATTGAATTGATTTGCGAAAATCAAACCGGCAGGTAAAATCAATGAAATGAGCATCAGCTGTTTTGTCACATTTCCCCAAACCCAACAGCCAGTATATAAAAAATTAATTTAGGGTTTCGTAATTTGACTGCAAACAGGCAATCTACAAGCTGGCAAAAAGGAGTCTGTGAATGTGATCTCACAAATGTCTTAAAAATTAGCTCAAGAGAACTTCTTTAAGCAGCACTTTGTTTTCTAATATTTTGGCCTATTTATTTGTTATATAACATGTTCTCTTCGTGACTAAATGTCCTCAGGGGAAAGAGCCAATTAAATGATAATTCTTCTGACTATAATTAACATTACAACTCAGAACCGTTGCAGGTCTTGAGACAGAAACCACAGCAGACTGGCAAGGTGTAGAACCAGCAGCCATAACACATTTTAGAGTCGGATTTGAGATATGAGTGATCAAAACAGCTCAAAATTTCCACTGGATAACTGTAAAATGAAATGGAGAGTGCACAGCAAGTTGATTATAACAGCTGCCAGCTCAATGAGTTGGCTGCAAAGCACAACAGCTGGGACAAGGATTTCTCCAGCTGTCACAGACGCATACAGATTCACACAGAGGGTTCCACTTGTAAATACTAGAAATATTAAACATCATTTATAAATGTCGTATAAGCAGCTACCACATGAGAAATTATTTTAAGCTCACCCTGAGTAGAACCACTTAAGGGATTTTAGAATAAGTCCGACAAAACGAGGTTTGATGGAAAAAATATATATATATTATGGCGGCCATGCTTCTGTACAGTCAAACCCTGGAGCTGTTGCAGAGTAATCTGTGTTCGAGTTTGACCTTATTCATTGAATATTTAGAATATTAATAACCAATAGGTCCCAGTTCTCTAAAGGAGCGTTGTCCTTAGTTGATCTGCAGCAGAAGCATCAGCCAGATGTTTCAGTTCATACGACTCCCTCAAGTGCAGTTAGCCAGCTGATAATCCTTTCTGAAAACAGGTCTAATTTATGTGCACACACAGCAATGCCGAGTTTGTCAAGAGGTACAAAGTGTTTCTAAAGTTAACTCTAAGGAAGGTAAAATGCTAAAGCTGGGTATATAGTTGAAGTGCCATGCAGAAGATTGATGACTATCGGAGTGTTAAATCAGGGTTAAGTTTTAAAAACAATAATAATGACATTTGCATTTGTCACTTTCCAAAAGTTGTGAAATATAAAACAAACTTAATGGGAGGCTGTGTGATCTGTCACACAAACTCTGACCCATACTGGAGTTTATTTTGAACACAGGAAACTGGAGACTCAGAGGGTGAAATGGGAAAATGAAGTCACTTCATCACGATTCATCCCAGACATTTATTTTCTATCCATGATCAAATTTGATCATAGATCTATTTCATTATAATCATTCAATACAGCAGTATTTTTTATGTGTATCAAACAAAGAGAAACTGGACTGTGGGAGGAACCACGAATGCACAGGGAGATCATGCAAACTCCATGCAGAAAGACCCCGGGCCGGGAATCGAACCCAGGACCTTCTTGCTGCAAGGCAACAGTTCTACCAACTGTGC